>JAHBCN010024399.1:0-11962 GCA_019359885.1 Listronotus oregonensis | reverse complement strand
TTGGTTTTTAAGAAAAGTGTGTTTAAATAAGGGTTTAATTTTAACTCCAGGCAGATTAATTTTTTTGATTTTTTTAAGGTAAAAAAAAATGGGGGCGCTACAAAAAAATGATTTTAAAATGGGGTTAGACAAATAAGTTTGGGAACCCTTTTTAAGGTCTTGTGAAAAATAGACCTGCGCTTGTTTTCCAAATCAGAATTACTGGGTGGCTTAAGAAATCGAATATTAGTAGTAAAAAGGCACAAAATATATAGGTCCCCAATATTTTTTTGGCCTATATATTTTTTTAAGGGGTACATGTCAGCAAAATTATGAATAGGATTGGTTGTGGAAGAAAGATCGTTGATAAAAAGAAAAACAAGTTGGTGCCAATACTGAGCACTAGGCACCCCAGCATTAATTGATAAACTGGAAGAATGACCATCTACAATAACTGATATCTCGATTCGAAAAAAAACTGTAGAGCCAAAAAAAGCTTAGGGGAACACCGTAAAAAGGGGTTTGTTAAGAAGCCCATTGCCCATCATGCTTTACCTAATCAAAAGCTTTAAATATGTCAAGAGATCTTGCTGGGATTCCCAAGCAACTCAAGGGACTTGTTCCAGTTGGGGAAAAAAGGAAAGAAGATCGGCTGTGGATCTTTTGTGACGGAGTCACACTGTCTGTCATGTAAAATTTTGTTTTTTCCAAATTCTTAAGATTTAAGATATTTTAGTTATAAATTATAAAAGAAAGGATAATATTCATTATATCTTGTTTATAAAATCTAAACAAAAAAATAATAATAATATTAAAAAAACCGAAAGGCTAAAAATATTAGACTATCCAGTTTCGAATTAAAATCTTTTGAAATAATATTTTATTTATGAAAAAAAAAAAAGAGAAATATAAGTCCCAAAGGTCATAAATATCTACTGTTTCAAAACCCTTTTAAGGTTTATTAGTACAATACAGACTTTTTAATATGTCTTGGTTACAGAGGTGTCAATTTACAAATAAGTTCAATGAAAACACATAAAAAACCCACATATTATTTAAAAAAATAGTATACCATTCACAGACATTCTCTATATAGTTATAAAAGAAGAACACATATTTTTTTTTTTGCTTGTTGTCAGCATTGTCTATCCAGGTTGAAACTTAAGCAAAGTTTAAAAAAAAACTGGGTGTAAGAAGTAAATTATTTTATGAATCAAATTATATTTTTTCCATTAGAAAAGAAACTGCATCAAGAAATAAGAAAATACTGGTAAAATTACCCAAAAAAATGACAGTCGCCCTTTTTTCAAGAAAATTTTTTAATTCAAACACTATTTTGTTAAAAAAAAATTGTGTTTATCTTTCCTGTTTGTCATGCTTTTCAATTATTTTGCCTTTTTTGTTTGTCTAACACCTTTATACTATATAGAACGTTGGATTGATAGACTCTTGGAAGGGCCTAATAGCACAGGAAGGGGGAAAAAGTGTGTGAATCATATTAAATATGTAAAATAATATATTTTTTTTTTTGAGTTATAATTTACATTATATTTAAAATTTTCCCCCTTTTAAAAATTCCCTTTTTTAAAACGAAATTCCAAATAAAAATGTTTTTTTATTTTAAATATTAAATGGCGCATAAACTGTAAAAAAATTTTTAATAGTTTAAAAGAAAAAAAATTTTTTATGACAAAAATTTTAAGTCTTAAATAACCACTTCTCATGAGATTTAAAAAAAAGAAAATGTTTTTGACAAATTGAAATGATTTGATGATACATACGTATATTTTTGAAAACTGAGTTAATTGGTATTAACTGTTTACAGAAGTTTATCGCATTTTTTAACCATTTAAAACCGCCCCTACAAAAAAAAAGTTTAATTCTTTAGTTTTATTTTGTGTTTTTTAAAAACTTTTTTTATTTAAAAAAATCATTGATATGAAATTGACAGGGAATTTTAAAAATTTAAAAAAAAAATAAAAGTTTTTATGTTCATTTATTTTTTTTTAATTAATAATACAAAATGTAAAATTATGACATGTCTAATTCATTGCCCGTTAGGTTCCTTTTTTTCCCCTCCTTGATCTTCGATTGGTACACTATTCAAGCAGTTCCACAAGTAGCATTGCAAAACCCCAACTCCCGCATCCAGATTTGTTATTTCAAAATAATATTTTTGGGGGTTCCTGCGTGAGTTAATTAATCATTTAATTGGAATTAAAGAATTTTTTTTTTACTCCCTTCCAATTTTTTTTCCCCAAACCCCCAATCTGTTGGACGAATGTCTTTATTTCCTAGCCAAATCTGAATTTGAATTTACAAATTTATATAAAATTTCCTTTGTACATCATATTCGTAACATATACGGTTATAGGTGAATATAACATTATTCATGTATATCACAAAAAAAAATCACGCTCCAAAAATCTCGAAAACTCAGAAAATTTCCTATAAAATTTTCATTAAAAACTTTTTGCAAAATTTACCGTTTTATCAATTTCCAAATTTTTTTAATGTTATATTTTTCAACCAGAAGGGGTGGTTTACCCCCAGGTAACATCACCCCAACCCTTTTTTCTGGCTATTTTTATTTAATATCCAAATTTAGGTCGATTGGACCAGTAAATTATAATTCCTAAAGCAAACCCCCATTCACTGTACTATAACGTATTTATTTAAAAAAGAATAACACCGAATATTTTAAAATTTTGTGCCCTCTCTCCATTCTTTGCTGCTAGGCAAGGAAGTTTAAAGGTGTTGGAACCCAATATGAGAACAAAAATTTTCCAGGCGTGCAGGGCAGCGGGAAAGGGGTTGGCCCCCCAATTTCCCCAATAATGTAGGTCAGGGGGCCATTTCCATAATTCTTTGTTACTATCTATAAAATTGACATCATCAAATGTCAAATTAACATTACTGTTTTTTTTTTTTTTTTTCACAAAATTTTGGGGTTTTTAACTATAGAATATTTAAAATTATTGTGTAATATTGGGTTTTATATCATCTGATATAATAGGAAATAATAGATGGACCCTTTACTGCCTTCTATTTAAATGGTCGATTTTTTAATTTTACCAAAAATTTTTTGTAAATAAATAAAAACACATTTTTTAAAATAAATTTTAAACATTGTATTATGTAGGTTTTTTTATCCCAATTTTGTTATAAAAGAAGGGCAAGATAGTGTAAATGAGTTTAATTAATCCTAAGATTTGGTTGCTTAAAAATAAAATTTTTTTTAACTTTTTTAGGGAATACTTTTCACTAATAACAAACATTCATGAGACAGAATAACAGTGGTTAAAAATGTTTAGAACCTTTGATACCTGAGTATTCATTGTAACAGTATCCGTTAAATATTATGTGTACAGAATGTCGAGCTTAAAAGTTTAATAAGGGAAGATTAAGAAACCAAATATCTAATTTATTTTTAAACAAATGGTATTGTCTCGAAAGAAAATTTCCGATTTTGATCAAATTTGGTATACAGGGGTTTTTTGGGACGCTGATTAAAAAATCTGAAAATATTCAACGTTTCTTTCCGAAATCTTCATCATCAAAGTTGAAAATTAAACTAACTTCATTTTCAATTATATTCTCCTTCTTTTGTACACAATTTTGTTTTTTGCAAAAAGGGCACAAAATATTTTATAAACACCTTTAAAACCTTGTATTTTTTTTTTATTTTACATTTTTTTTTCCATTAAATTGCAAACTTTTTAAGTTCAAAGGAAGCAGTTATTTGAAAAAATAAAAGTGTAAAAAAGGTGTAAAATAAACATAAAAACAATTTTTTAAAAAAGGTGTTTGTGAAATATTGTTGCCAATTTAGTGTAAAAATCAAAAATTTTGTGCAAAAAGAAGGAGGAAAGTGTAAATAAGGTTTTAGTTTGATTTTCAATTTTGATGATGAATATCTCGAAAACGAAACATTGCAGAATTTTTTTTTATTGTGGAAATCATCTAAAAGATAGTTAAGATTTCTTTTTTTCACTAATATTTCCTATGAAATTTTCATTTTTATTTTCATAATTGATATTTATTATTTATTCGGTTACCTAATTTTTACGTCTTTTATAAAAAGCACCAATTTAAATATAAAAAATACTTACCAAATTTAAAAAGACGGGTATGTTACCCTTGAATTTGCAAGACAAAACCATACAACCCTAGTCATTTTGACATATTATAAGAACAAACAATAAACCAAAATTAAATACAATTTAATAAACATTAATAAATTAAAATAAGAAGGTTTTTATCAACCAAAAAAAAAATCCCTTCAAAAAGTATTATGTGATGGCTAACTTAAACACTGATTTATCAGTGTGTAAGTAGGGGCAAACTTAAATTTTTCGTGGAATTTGTTATTGCGCAGAATCGGGGGCCAACTCTGACAGTTATTTTATACTGGGCGGGACATTTTTTGACGAAGGGGCCAAAAGAGGGCTTCCATACCCTTTAAACTTCCTTGTGCTAGGTGCCCCTCGTTTGCTAGGTGCCCCTCCACGGTCGCCCTCAGATGTTCGGTCGCAATTTTCGCTTGACGGCAGGTTCACAAGCATTTTTCCCAATGTTCCCGGGCTTATATGAAAAGTGAGATATACAATTTGTAGTTGTATTCAATTTTAAAAAGGTTTTAAAAATTCAAATCGGACCATTTGCCTAATATCCCCTTGCAATATAAGGGCCCCATTTGGTTTATAGTGCGATTGAAAAAAAACTTTTTAATTCCAAGAATTTTGATTTTTTCGGCAGTTTCAAAGTATATGTTATTGACTATCATTTTCCAAAAAATTAGCCCTTTATATTGAAAATTAACGGAGATACGAATTTAAAAAAAAAGGTCTGTTTTAAGCGTTTTTCCGGCTTTTATCGGTGAAAAATGCTCGGATCGGGATCTTTCAAAAACCATTTTGTAGGTTTTTAAATTCTCTATAAACGGTCTTTTATGAGTTTTGTTATATTAAAAAAAAAACACTAAAAAAGGCCCTTTTTTAATAGTTATTGTTTAAAAAAATTACCTGAAAAAAATTAGATTTTTGATTTTAGTAATCTGTAGGTTATTCCGGAAGTCATGGCGCAGTCAGATGTTTTTTTTTTTTATCTTGGGACAGTCCACGAAGGCTGATGCCTAAGTACTAACGTACCGTGGGTGTCTTCAAAGTGGTGAGCGGGAGTTTGTTCACACAGGGACTTAAATTTTTGGAGATTGGGAGTCTTGACACTCCAGGAATAAAGGAACGAAGAAAGCGGAAAGTTCGGGGCCCTCAACTGAACTGTTAAAGGATGCATAAAAGATGCACCACGTTTGCCTGTTTGGGGGCTGCCAGAGAAGGAATAATTCCTTGTCTGAGCAGAAGCCGTGAAAATACCATAGAAAAGCAAGACTCCTACAGCCCCACGATGGGCAAGAGGAGGAAGTTTCTGTGAGCGTTGGATCATTTAGACGAAAGTCTTTTTAATGGAGTCCAGAATGCTGGGTTGTAGGGGACGCCCCCCAGACATGAGAACAATTTTCCAAAGAGGGTCTGATTTTGGATTTACAGAGGTACAGGGAAGAAGAGAAATATTTTCTGGCCTGAAAGAGGAATCCAATCTTTTTGAAGCGCCGAAGCCGGGGTGAAATGTTTTGTGCCAGTTGAGGTTATTTCAAAAGTAACGCCGACTAGATTAAACGACTCTTTGTTCAGCAGAATTTGGCCCTCATATGTGGGTACATTCGCAGACTTTTTTCGGGCAGCGAACATGACTGTTTTTTGAGGCATTGAACAAACGATTTTTGGCCCCCCAAACAAGATAAGTTTGAGGTGGAAAGAGATATTTTGCATTAACCCGCGCTTGTTTTCAAAATCAGAATTACAGGGGCTTAAGAAATTGAATACTAGAGTGGAGGGTACTATCGTCAGCAAAACTATGAATGGAGGGGTTGGGGAAGAGAGAAATCGTTAATGGGAAGAAACAGCGAGGGTGCCAGCACTGAGTCCGGGGGGACCCCAGCATTAATTTGGAGAAGCGGAGGAAAAGACTATCACGCTAACTGATATACGTCGCTTAGAAAGGAAACTGAAAGCCAAGAGCAAAGCTTAGGTGGAAGACCGAAGAAGGAAGTTTGTTAAGAACCCATCATGCCAGACCGACCGAAAGCTTTGGAAAAGGGCAAGAGCAACGATTTGGGATTTCACCAAGAAACTCAAGGGACTTATTCCAGTTTGTGAGACAAAGGAAAGAAGATCAGCTGTGGATCAACCGTGACGGAACCATATTGTCTATCATGTAAGATCTTTGTTTTTTCAGATACTTTAAGATTTGGGAATTAATGAATTTTTCCTTTTACCTTGCAAACAACTGAAAGGAAGAGATATAGGTCTATAGTTAGAAAGAAGACTTTTGGATCCTTTTTTGGGGACAGGGCCCGTTTATTTCCAACTCTCCGGGAAAATGCCCTGTCGGAAGAGATTCGAAAGAGGGGTTAAGATGGGTGCCCCTTCAGGAGCACTTTTTTTTTAAGAGATTCCCCCGGAACCAACCAGCCAGACGATTTTTTGGGTATTAAGAGAAGAAAAAAAATACGCTTGATCTGTTTGATTTTAAAAAATTATATAGGACATTTTACAGGAACAGGGACAACTGTTGGAAGAGGAAGATTAATGGGGATTAAGCGTAGAATTGGCAGCAAATTGTCTGGCAAATAGTTCGGCTTTTTCCTTTGAGGTAGAGACAATTCCATCTTCAGAGATTAGGGGTGGAAAAATTTTGGGAAAAGTTCTGATTGAATTTTTGGCAAAGGACCAAAAAAGCTTTACTGCCTTTGAGCAAGAGAGAACTTTATCTTTTATTCGATTGTTAAAACGGTCTTTTGCATCTGAGATGGTCTGTTTAAATTAAATTTCTTGTTCGATGCTAGCCTGTCGATTTTCGGGACTGGGGTTTTAAAGAAACTTTTTGTTTCTGCTTGAAGTTTTAAAAGTCTGGCTTTGTCACAGGATTTAGAAAACAACGGTTTGTGATTTGAAGTTATGGGGTTCTTTTTTGGGGGAATATAGGTCTCAATGCCTAGTTAAATTTGGGCCGGTAATTTGTTTACATATTTCTGAAGGATCGTGAGTAGAAAAGCAGGGAAGATTCCAAGGGTAGCTGGCAAAGGAATTTTAGACCATCCCATGGCCGAATTGTAGTGCCAGATGGTTCGTGGCGGCATGCTTTCAGTTGCCTCAAAATGAGGAGAAAGATAGGTGACCAAACCATGGTCAGAGCGCCCCAAGGGGAGCAGTTACTGATGCTTGATAGCGTTCGGGGTGGAAGTAAGAAAGAGATCTAGGGATTGAATTATGGGTGGGAACCCGAAAGTAGGTAGATTCCAAATTTAGATTGGGAGGAGTTGCTGATTGGAAATTTTCTGCTGCTCTGCCTTGCTAGCCAATATTATGAACATTAAAATCCCCGAGGACGATTACTTGGCCAATGGAAACTGGGAAATAATATTGTCGATCTTTATTGAAAGGAAATCAAAGAACTCGTTGGGGAGGAATTGTCAGACGGGGACCGGATATACAGCAGATAATTTGTAGAAGATCTGAAAGTAAGTTTAACCAAAGAATCTCAGGCCTACCCGATTCGAGGTTAGAAACCCAACACAAGCCAATGTTGCGAACGTGGGACAAACGCCGCCATTCGAAAAGATGAAATGAGTTCATAACCTGAGAAAATAGGTGGTTGGTTGCTGTTTTGGGACTTATGTGGGTTTCCCGTAAGAAATAGTATGGGGGTTTGGAGGATAAGATAATGGGAACAGAGTTCACGTTAGAGTTAAGTCCCATTAATTTTAAACATATCAGGGTTTTTTGAAGGTGGCCCCCCAAATGTACCCCTCGCCCGGGAACCGAATGGAGGGGTATTTTACCTCCGGATAACTTTTTTCGTTCGGGTGTGCCATCATCATTATTTCCAAATTTTGAAAAGAAAAAGAAAGAAGAGGAAGAAGGAAAACTAAAAGAGAAAAAAAGGAGGCGGAAGAAGGAAAACTGCACACCGCCCAGAACTCGAAACGTACCAAGACTTCACGAGTCCTTAAAGGGCAAGTGGGGTGGTACCCCTCAGGCGAGGAAAGCCTCTACCACCTACTAAATATATCTGTTAACATTAATTACAAAAATGACCTATTTTTTGCTATAATAATTGGACTGTATTCACTGTTTTTATTGCTAAAGAAGCAGTTTGATATATTTATAAAATTTGTGTTTTAATGCAAAGTCGATGCTAAAAATCGTTTTTTTGTATTTTTCAGAACCAAAAAATCCATCAAGATGACTTTCTTAGGTAAACACCTATTGGCTCTTTTTGTCATATTATCATGTGCCGCCATATTGGAAGCAGCGCCAGGTTTTGTGCACGCTGCACCAGTTACTTACACCAGAGCTGTAGTTGGTCATGGTCCAACCGTTATTTCCCGTCAGAACAGTCACGTTATTCACCACGCTCAAGTGGTGCAACCAGTGGTTCACGTACCAATAGTACAACATGTACCAGTCGTATATTCCCATGGATACGGACATTATTAAATCTTTTTACATTTGTAACAAAAATCTAATAAATATATTTTTGTGAATTTAAATATTTTTTTTATTTGACATATAAGAAAAAGCTGCTTATGGCCGGTTGCACCAAAAGTATCTTAAGTAGATCTTTATTAAAAAGCTCTTAAAATTAAGGGTAGGTAGGTAGGTAGGTTTAAAGTGAGTGGGTATAACACCCTTTCACCGCGACCGATCGATCTATTGTGGCTAGTCTTGGTCTTGGTCTTGGTCTTGCAAGTCTGGTCTTGGTCTTGGTCTTGCAAGCCCAAAGAAGGTCTTGGTCTTGGTCTTGGTCTTGCACCACCCGGTCTTGGTCTTGGTCTTGGTCTTGGTCTTGGTCTTGGTCTTGCTGCAAGAGTCTTGCTGGTCTTGCTTTTTTTTGGTAGTAATAATTTAAACTAAGCAATCTTAAATAAAATATATATTTTTTTAATACTTACAAATAAATAAAAATGGAGACTATATTTCTTGCTTTAAAATTTTAAAATATACCAATTTTAACCTTACATGTACATTTAAATTATTTGATTAAAAAGGATATTTTAAATGTAGGGGTTTATTTATTTATAGCGTTTCATTTTAGTGATAGGAAATATTTAAATTTTCTTTGAAGAAGCATATAAAATTACAATACTGAGTAGTCTGAGGGCAGAAAAAAAACTTTTAATTTCAACCAGATGTGAAATTTCCATGAAAATGATTCTGATATGTAAACATTGGTTTCTAATTAATAAAAAAAGGTATTTAGGAAGCTTTTCAGTTCAAATCAAACAATGTTTGAACAAATACTTTATAAACATTCTGCATATACAAGGTGGCTCGATAGTGCGACAAAGATTGATATATCCGAAACCGTTCATAATGGTAAAAAACTGAATTTACAAAAATTATAGAAAAAAGGGCGTTAAATGAAAAATTATTTTCTATTTCAGAATTTTCCAAAAAATTCACTACCACTCAAGAAAACTTCCTTATTTTTAGCTTTTAACCTAAAATAGAAAAAATATAGCAAAAAATTCATTTAAAAAAATCGCTTCCCTGTATATTTTGCTGGAAATTCTTGAACTGTCATATAGGTACAATGTCGACGTAGATGGTTTTTTATATATCATTTTCGGTTTTGACAAAAATGACGTCATCATATACTTTGGCATTGTTTTGACTTTTCCGTCTAAACCGAAAGTGAAATTTAAAATCCATTTATATAAAAAGTATTCCTATAGAAAATGACAAATATATTTTTTTATTAAACCATCATTTTTACATTTATATCTTTTAGTTTAAAGGAACAATCTAATGATGCCACTTTACAGTGTGGCACAAAAATAATGTTTTCCTGGATTTTGGAAATTTTTTATAGAGTAAGTGGCATCACCAGATACCTAATTAAAAAAAAATAAACATTAGGAATAGGTAAGTAATTTTCAGCTTCTATAACTTTTGTACTCTTAGTTTTTTTCTGTCGTTAACGGTTTTGGAGATATCGAGCTTTGTCGGACCATTAAGTCACAATCTTATTATTTTTGAAACATGTTACTGAATCTACTAGTTATCGTTTTTAGATAATTTTATTAAAAAACAAAGTGATCGATTTAATTATTGTTTTATTAAAAAAAACCTGTTACTCATAAAATAATCGCCTTTTTAGGCAGTTCTCGACACATTTTTTTGTCATGTCTGTATGAAATACCTCTGTATATTGAATATAAAAATTGAATATTATAATTTAAAAAAAAATGACAAAAGTGCAAGAGTCTTGCAGGTCGGTCTTGGTATTGCGTAGTCTTGCACCCCTCGGTCTTGGTCTTGTCGATATCTGTCTTGGTCTTGGTCTTGCTGCAAGACCAAGACCAAGACCGCAAGACCAAGACCGGTCTCGCTCATCACTAGTTCTGCTGATTCATCCCCCTCCATGCACATGCGGCATTCGGCGTCTTCCGCTAGGCCGATCTTGTGCATGTGGTTTTTTAATCTGCAGTGTCCCTTGTACAGTCCCACTAGAGTTTTAAGGTGTACCCTTGATTGCTCCAGTAGTTTGACAGTACATTGTTGGTTCGGTGGGCTTATGAAGGCCTTCGAGTATCTGAGACCAGGAAGTCCATGCCAGTACCGAAGATTTTCTCTTTGTGTCCAAGCTGATATGAACTGCTTGGCCGTTCCATAAGATATACCGATGACCGGTTCCGGCCTGTGAATTTTAATTAATTAAGGGTAACTTAAATTGTTTTCGCTTTCACCATTAGATTTTTATTGCAACTTAACTAAGAGTATTTAGAAAGGCGGCAACGTTGCATCGTTCTTCTTTTGTGTTGGCCTTTACAATGCGAATAATCAGAATTAGTGTGATTAAATGATAGCAGTAATCTGACTTGAATCTTTGTAAATAATTATTAAAACTTTTTTTTTCATTTTATAGACATTAAAATACAAAAATCAGTCATTAGTTTGTGATTTTTTTTGTTGAAAAATTTCAACAAGGAAAGGGAACAATTATTGTCAATATGAGATACAAACACATAAATACATAATTTACAAGTAAATACTTAAAATTTAAAGGCTAATACCAACTTTTCATGTTTAAACTAAAGCTCATCTTCAATTTGCTCAAGTAAGCTGAGCACCGTTGGCTTCGTTAGTTTGAATCTTTTGAAAAATGTAAGATTATCCATCTCGTCAAAACGGTTCCTTTTAAAAATAACAGAGCAATGTCCAAAAGAATAAAAAAAAGTAAATAAACCCGAAAAATTCCATAAGTAATAAAAACTCACTGTTTTTACATTCTTCTTGGAAATCTAATTAATATCGCATTTATAATATCACAATTCAAACCACCATTGTTTAAAAACTCCGTTTTTACATAATTTTTACCAAATTAATTATTTAAAACTACAAACAAAAAATATGTAAACAATAAACAATATATTTGTTAAATGTCAACTTTAAATTACTTAAGGGATCATTAAGTACAGAAAATCCTAAACTTAAAGTTAAGGGACCATTATGGACCAATTTCAGCTGGTGCAAGAAACATTTAAAACTTAAGGGGCAGTTTATGCTTCAAGAACAACTTAAGTGCCGCAAAAAGTGTTGGTGCAACCGGCCATTAAATATTAAACCATTTGGTGGCTGGTAAGCAAAAATTTTTAAAATTTTAGTTAGACAGATTCAAAAAATCTAAAGGCAAAATAAGCCTTACATAAGGCTAAAAATTTAATCAGTTTTTACTGGAACTCTGAAAAATATTAAAATATTAAAAATGACTCACGTCTAGCGACACCCCCACTGGCGAGCTTCTTGACAGTGTTGACACATGAAACATGCTTTACTCGGCGTGTAATTTGAAAAGTAGGCTTTTTCTAAATAATGCATTTAAGGTAACAAAAGCAAATTCATGGGTCTTTTTCTAA
>JAHBCN010024398.1:0-12048 GCA_019359885.1 Listronotus oregonensis | reverse complement strand
GATGAGAAATGAACTCGTGAAAAATCTCTGCTCGTATTACTGTCATAAAACTGATAAAGAATACTTACATCAAAGTGATCTTCACAAAAAAAACAAACTAGATGTTGAAGAAAAATTTTCAGGATCACGTCCCCCTGCTTGAAGCCATAGATTCCTTAAAGCCTTATCAGATGGAACTTGAACAAAAGTCTTTCCAGGCATATTAATAGACGTATTTTTGCAATGAGTAATTATACACCAACGGTAAACTTTACCATTTTGAGACACAACCGTAAAAATCCAATACAAATCACACAGAACAAGACCAACGATAAAATGAAAACAAATATTGCAAAAGCGAGGTTATAAAACCGCCCAGTTCAATGCGTACATCTAGTGTACATTTTCCACTGTGTCATTGTACCAATGCCAAAAATTGTACTACTAGGCTATTTGGCAACGCAGACATTTACCTATAAATGACGTCATCTATAAGTAACCTAACGGGAAAGCCGGGGACCTTTGAACCAAGTTATTAAATCGAAATATCGGCAAAAAAGCGAATTAAAGAAAAAACAAAAGTAGTAGGTTTTGAAGAACGGTCTATAATAGTGCAAACGACATCATTAAAAAAAAGTGCAAGGACCCTATTATCGATCGATTTGATGACTTTGGGAATAGGACACTTAAAGATTCGGAGAGGAAGGAAAATTGAAAACTTCGGGGTCTGTCTAGTTGGGCTGTAAAGGAATGCATAAAAGTGGAATTTTGTGTAATTCTGTTGGGAGCCACTAGGTAACTCCTCAAAGCAGAAGCCGTAAAAATACCTATAAAAAGTAACAGGTCCCCAAAACAATTGCTGGTAACTTATTTTTCCCAGAGAATTTCTTGTTTTGGGGAGAAACAAAAACACTTAATCTGTTTGACCTATAGGTTTGGACATTTTATAAGGATCAAGAGCAGAATTGACTGCAGTAGAAGACTGAATATGCGCCGTAAAAAATATTCTGCTAATCTTGTTTTTTTTTTGTTTTTTTGAAAAATACTTTTTTAGGTCAATCAGCTTATTTACTTAAAACTTTTTAAGCCAACAGCTAGTATAAACCGCCCGGTAATTAGTGGTTGTTTTTACCCACAGGTTAAAATTTAAAAGTTTATTTACGTTTTTGTTTTATAGTTTATACTAGTTAATATTAGGGATATCTTAATTGGCGACAAAAGTACAAAAAAGTTATTGAAGAATAAAATAAAAGATGTACATACCATTTAACAACAAGATGGCTGTCAAAAAATTGGCAACCAAAACATTTACATCCTCTTCCATATAATTGAGTGGTATTAAAAATGCTTTTTTTAATTCATTGTAATTTTAAATTAAAATCATAAAAAACATACATATATATTAATATGATGATCAAAATGGGCTTAAACATACAGCTCGAATTCCTTAAAAAAACATCAAACTGTAAAATCAAGTAAAACGTCATCTGTCAACTTCATGTAACCTTGTTTCAGAGCAGGATTACTCACTACCAAGGGTAATAAACTTAACAAGGAGTGCTCGATCCCATTTAAGCCCATATAAGTCAATTTAAATGTCAATTTGGTATTTGTGACGTAATCCGTTTGCCAGTTTGGTTGGTTTACAAGTTGTATAAGGTCTTAATTTTTTAAAATGTTATACATTACAGTTCTAATAGTATGTTCATATTCAAAATATAATTTAAAAGTTGAATATTTAACAAAAATTAATAAAATAAATCTACCTTCTGGGCAAAATGGGCAAACGGATGACGTCCAAACATAACCTATATCTGCGGACAAATAATAAAAATCGAGCACTCCTTGATAAGTTTACCACCCTTGACTCACTACTTAAACCATGACGTTAAATATCAAAAATGGATGTCCACACAGTTAAAACCAAAGCTCTCTCTTTGACACTTTGTACCATAGTTCAAACCATCCTTCGCTGGAAAAGGCTTACATTCTTCATATTATTCCACTTACCATATTTTAACTTTTTTGTTTCCAACATGAAAGCAATCTGCAAAGGCAGCTTAACTTGTTAGGTGTGGTTGGAAAAATACCTTATTTAATCATGTAACTGGATTATTACCGCTTTAGTTAAATTTAGAAAACAAATTGTATATGTTATGAGATCATACCGGTATAAGGATTATGTTAAACAATTTTTACTAACATTTACCAGACTACAAATTAGTAGATACAACAAAACACTAAAACAAAAAAGCAATAAAATAATTAAAACTTACTTTCAATTTGTACGCTTAATTACAGAAAGGAGAGAAATAATTATTTATGTATTTATTTTTAATCTTGATTGTTATCTTCCTAGAAGAAAACATTTTGCAGCGAAATTACAAATAAACGGAATTTAACTAAGTAAATTAATTTAATGATAAACTTGGGTTATTTTAAATAATAAAATTAATTTTTTTTGTTATTATATATTTAGTTAAATTAGTAAATGAAACTTTAATTTGTATTTGTTTATTTGCCTTATAATAACCATTATTATACAGGGTGAGTTTCTTAAGGTATTACAATGCCATATGTCGAAAATGGTTTAAAATATTTTAATTACATTTTGGTGCTGTAGTTAGTAAAAAAAGGACACAATTTATGGTATTTTTATAATTTTTTCCTTCTTTCCTAAAGGGTTGGGAGATAACTTTGAAATTTCATATCAAATAATGTGTTTTTTAAATACCAATCTACGAAAGAGACTATTTCGGTTACGGAATTACAATTAAAGATATTTTATTTAAAGGTAGAGATAAATTTGCGATTGGGCATTTTCACGAAAATCCCTAATGCCCTTTTAAGCCAGTCGGGACTTTTTACATATAGTAGCGTCCAGTTAAAGTCTATATTTATTTTTAAAATCAATTAAGCTATCTTTGATCATAATTCCGTAACCAGTAAAGAAAGTGTGACTGCAAAAACTGCCTGTTTTTTCTTAATTCACAGAGATATGAGGAAAAGACATACGGATATGTATTTAATACCAAATTACCCGACGCAAAAAATAAGGATGAGCATTGCTTTCCGTTTTTTGCACATTTTTAAAAGTCACCCCTATTTAGTGGTTGGAAAGTTGCCAAATCTGAAGAATTGCGAAAATAGCAGTGGTATTATAAGTTATTTTTTCTGCGATTTTTGTTTTAAATGGACCTTGAAAAAATAACATATTATATCTCCATTTCTGAGAGGGATATAAACCAACTCCCATGATCTATGTGGGGGTGCAATCATTCCCTAAAATATATAAAATCGTTAAAAAACTTTAAAAATTACAAGAAATCGGTTTGTTAGGAAATGTGTAACAAGAAATAAATTTATATGATAATCAACCACACTTATCTAAGAATTAAACCGTCCTTATCATTAGGAAAAATAAAACAGTATTTTTTCCAAAAAAGATCTTAGTTTCGTGTTTTTTGATCCAAGTATATAAAGCAGGTGGACCTAGATTTTTCGAGTTCACTTTTAACCAAAACCACCCCTGCAAGGGGGTATATTCATCTCCTAAAATGTAGAAAATCCTATATTCATCAAAAGCCATCCTAATTATAAGGAAAACTAATTTAAATGTTAGCTTATGCAAAAAGTGTATTGGCCTCATATTTTTCATTCCAAGTGTATAAAACAGGCCTTCTCAAATTTTTTGAGTTTATTTCTGATCGAAGCTCTCCCTGCAAGTGGGTAAATTTATTCCCTAAAATATATAGAATCATATGCAACTTTAGAAATCGAAAAAATATATTCATGTTTTAATACATGTCTTATACAAAATAAATGTATAACTACTTTACGTCGTTATACAGTAAGCTATGTTCATATTATATTTGATATATCCTAAAGCATTTAATTATTATTTTTTTAGTTTTACAATTTGTGTATGATTTTCTACATTTTAGCGGATGAATGTATCCCCTTGTATGGGTGGTTTGGTTAAAAGTGTAAAAGTCGAAAAATCTAAGTGTTTTATACACTTGGATAAAATAATACGAAGCTAAAACTTTTTTGAATAAGCTAACATTTAATTTAGTCTGCCTGAACATTTATTTTAGGGCTGGTTTGTTATCAAAACTTACTCTAAGGGTAGTTTTATGCTAATTAATATTATATTTAATATATCCTGAAACATTTAAATATTTTCTTTACAATTTTAGGTTGTATATGATTTTTTTACATTTTAAGGGATAAATATACCCCCTTACAGGGGTGGTTTTGGTTAAAAGTGAACTCGAAAAGTCTAGGTACAACCGTTTTAAATACTTGGATCAAAAAAATACGGAGTTAAGACTTTTTTGAAGAAGCTAGCATTTAATTCAATTTTTCCCATCGATAGGGAGGTTACACCTTAGAAAGGGGTGGTGGATTATCATATAGATTTATTTATTTCTTATTAGACATGTGTTGTAAAATCTGATTTTTTTTACAAATTTTAAAGTTGCATATAATTTTACATATTTTAGGGGATGATTGCACCTCCACATGGTCCGGGGGGTTGGTTTACAACCTTCTAAGGAATGGAGATGTTATATTTCATCTTTCCAAGCTCTATTCGAAACCATAAATCGCATTAAGAATAACTTTTAATACCACTACTATTTTCGCAATTATTCAGCTTTGGCGACTTTCCAACCCCTAATAAGGGGCAATTTTTGAAAATATGCAAAAAACGAAAAGCAACGCTAATTCAAATTTTTTTAACGAGTAATTTGGTATAAAAAATATACTTGTATGTCTTTTTCTCACTTCTTGTGAATTGTGAAAAAGCAGGCAGTTTTTAAGCGATTTTTGCGGTCACTCTTTAATTTTTTGTTGCACTTGGACCTACTTTCTTACGTAGATTATTATTTTTAATTAAAAATAACGTAATGTATGCCCTTCTGTACTACTACGTTACTTAATTTCGTTAAAATATTTAAAACCCTTTTTGACACATGGCATCGCACATTTAAAAAAATACCATTTACATGGACACCAATAGAAAACCAATTAAAGCAAGTTTAGTATAAAGTGTTGATCACCCGTGCAGCAAAATTAAAATTAATAGTTAAATTTTAAAGCAGATTTTTTTTTAAGTAGCGGACTTATAGGCATAATGTACCAGGTGATATGAAAATTTAATATATTAAAATGAGTGACTTCCTGAGTAGTGTACAATCAGTATTTTTTTTGTAAAAACTTATAAATTCGCAGAAATACTTTTTTAAGTAAGGTTGAACATAATATAATAATTATTTGGGTAGAGAATGTCTACTTCTAAGTTTTGCCACTGCCAATATAGTCCAAGCGGCGATCCACGTAAAAGACGGTGAACCAGAATAAGTACAAAAATAGGCCTGATTACTTTTTAAATATTAGACAAGTAATAAACCAACGGTCTGGCGGTCTGTAAGTTGTTCATTTTTTTAAAATCTTTTATTAGTTTTTTTTTAAAATTGATCTATTAGACATAAGTATAATGTTTTACTATTCGAAGGAGTTTTGATCAGTAGAGTATTAAAATTTAAGTCTTGCACCCCCATTTTTAAGACAACTGTTTGCCAGAGGGCCCTTAAAATATTTATTGCAATGACAAATTTTCTATATAAGGTATAAGAAAAAAAATAAAACATGAAAATTTTTGGTTTTTATTCTTCTTTTAAATACAATTGATCTGACACAGTAAAACTTGATCAAAATTCTGCCATATCACGATAAAGAAAGTACTTTGTTGCTAAGCTTGAGTTTTTTTTTTGTTTTTAATATAACTTACTTCAAATTATTATTAGGTTAAATATGTTATATTGAAAAACTTGTATTTTTAAGTGATAAAAATCTATACTAATTATTTTTTTATTAAATAAGAAAAATAAATTGCTTTCCATGAAATGTTTTTTTATACTTTATATAGAATATTTGTTCCAATTCCAATAAATATTTTGAAAGTGGTCTGGCAAACCGTTGTGTCAAGAAAAAGGCTGTCAGACTTAAATTTTTATATTTTACTGACAAAACTCCTTTGAATAGTAAAACATTGTACTTATGTCCTATAACTTAATTTTATAAAAACAAAAAAAAAAAAATATATAAAAAAATGGGCAAGTTCAGATCGCCAGACCGTTGATTTATCACTTGTCTAATATTAAAAGAGTAATAAACTATTTTTGTACCTATTTTGGTTCACCCCCTTTTACGACGGTCGCCTCTTGGACTATTAGCAACTTAAAAACCCAAAACATTGTAATGTTATGTCAATTATTTTTTGAAACAATAAATCCGCTTTTCATAATACTCAACTTTTTATTATTAAATTTTTTCACAAGGACCGACCTAGGTGTTGTGAATAGTATGATTTTTTCATTAATCATTATTTTTACTTCTTCTAAAAATGTACTTTGAAAAGGATTTTTCTTATTTAATGTTATAAAAATGTAAAAAAACGCCAATAATTTCATTTGAATGTCGGGACCATCTAAAGCCATTTTTAACGAATTTTACGACGATTAATGATAAAAGATAAAAGTACGTTTTAATTGATGATTTTTAAAGTTTTTTTTTTTTAATTCCGGAAAATATAAATTCAAATAGAAAAGAGTATTTGCGCCCTTTTTCCATAATATACAATTTTTTATATTTATAAATAACACACTCTTTAATTTATTACGATCAATTAATCCACCCCTTACAGTAACATACCATAACATACTAAAAGATATAACTTTTATTTTTGGGTTATATTTTTAATGATAATGATAAAATCTGCAGATAAACACTGGTTTCCATCTTTAAATAAATTTTATTTCTAAATTACTAAATTTAATAAGTTTATACGCAAAAACCACAAAAGAATATAACGTAACATATATTTTTATAACAGCTCACAAGATCTTGTAGATAGTTTAGGTATCGTGAATCAGGGGTGATAATGATAAACTTACACAGGATTGAACGATTCCATTTTAGCCCTTATACGCCAAATTTAAATGTCAATTCAACATTTGTAACGTAAATGTTTTTTAATTGTTTTGTTTTCAACTTGTGATTTACATCGCATTGGAAGATTTTTTCGTGTTTTTTGGTTATATTTAAGCTTTTTGGTCATTGGAACTTTGGTACTAGCTTGTTATTATTTGTATATAGGTACTTGAATTAAGTTTTTTTTACTGTATTTTTAGTGTAGGTGCAAAGTTACAGAGAGACAGGCTATTGACCGTTCGTTATTTCTTTGAACGAAATTTATGAATAGAAAAATATATTTAAATAAAAAAATTGTAGTGATATAACTTTATTTTGCTAATTTAAAATTTTGCTACCTATTTTCAGTAAAATATTTATAGTTTAATGGAAAAAAATAATTTTAGAAGTCCTTTATATATGTTTTACCCGGGTAAAATCCTAATTTTAATGGTATACAATATAAATGTAATAGTAGGTGTACATCCAAATTAGTTTTTAAAAGTTGAATATTTAACAAAAAAAAATAAATCTACATTCTGGGGAAAACGGTGACGTCACAAACAATAAAAATCGAGCACTTCTGTAAGTCCACCACCCTTGACCGTGGATGCTGGCTTTTAGATGTAAAATCTATTTTTTTTTGCAGTTGTGTCAACGATATTCAGATACTTAAATATGCAGATATCACATTTTACGGCACCTTTTAGACAGCGCGAAAGTGTCACCACGGACGATATCTTAAACTTTGGAAATGAAATAATTTTAGACAAGGAATTGATAAATTGGGTCCAGTATATTAACGACCACCAAAACTTGGGCAAATCGTTTTCCCTTTCGTAAAATAGGCTTATGCCACCTTTTACCGAATATAAATACCTGTTGAAAAACCTAATAAAGAAACAGAGGTGTCCGTTGTAGATGTCTAAAAATATTTTTTAAAATGACAAACTTTGGATCAAAAAGTATTAATTATTCATTATATTGAGCAGAGAGTTGGCCAGAAAGGGATGTGGCGGAAGAGTTTAACATCCCAAAGAGTACTATTCATATTGTTAAAAAAAATAGCAGGAATCACACTCATTTGAGAGAAGAGCTGGAAGTGGTCGCCCCAAACTATCAAATCAAGAACAAGACAATAATTTAGTTAATGTTTTGAGAAACCAACTATTTAAATCTGTAGTTACAACGAAAACGGAAAGCAATTTCCCAGCATCGGTTAAAAAGGCACGGCGAAGAATAAGGCAAATATCCGAATTGCGCTGCCACCTGGCAGCCTTAAAACCGTTTTTAACAAATGCAAATAAAGAACAACGCATTGGATTTCCTTACCAATTTAATTTGAAACCTCCGATTTTTCGGGAAAATATAATATTCACCGATGAAAAAGTGTTTCAGTCGTGCTACAATGGGATACTTATGGTATACAGGCCTCAAGGAGCACGATTTGATAAAAATATACCCAAAAGGACAAAAGAAGTGGGCGATTTTCGGTAAATGTTCGGGGGTGGCTAAGTGTACAAGGACTTGGTGTATGGTATTTTATCGAAGAAAGGTTCAATGTAGAAGTATATATAGATCTACTACAGAATATCATTAAGTTTGTTTGAAAGGATATTTAAGTTTGTTTGAAAGGATATTTAAGTTTGTTTGAATTTATTAAATTGTTAATTAATTTACTAATTTGTAAGTTTTTATAAAATATAAATATTTTCTTTTACCTTTTGCTTTATTTATAGTAAGTAAAAGTAAAACAAGGTAAAAAGAGCGAATTACAAAAATTGACAGAAAATTTTTTTTGCCGAAGATTAAATGGCCGTCACTGTACTTTTATAATATGCTTTTAAAACTGTATATTATTCTATATCCTAATAAATTATGATTTTAGTTATAGTTCCTTAAACCAAGCAATCCAATATAAAAACATAATATGCATGTGTAAATGTTTTAACCGATTTTCCTCTTACCAAAACTGTGGTCTTGTTCCAAATAAAGGAATAAATTTTGGTATGTATCTTACATAAATTTGGGAATGAATTTTGGCTTGTATCTTACACAAATATTATAAAAACTTGTAAAAAAATAGGGAAATTTATGTCAAGTGATCTCTCAGATATTCAGTTATAAAAATCGCCCATTTCTCTATTGACCGACTGAATGACTGACTTATTGACTCATCAAAATTATGGGACACCTCCTAAGGGTATAGAAACTTTAAATTTAGTCCATAAGTAGGTTTTAGGACACAAGTAAAGATAAAATTCTGAAAACTGCACATTTTTACTTAGAACGCTCTGGCACTGGGGTATTTTTGATTTTGCATTCTGATTAAACCTGTTACTAAGGTCATGTTTCAGACGACCGGATGAATACACAAAATGTTTATTAATTTTTTCCCTTATTAAAACTTCGTTTTCGTTTCACATACAGATATGGATTTTGGTATGTAAATTACATAAGTATTCTAATTAACTGTAAAAAAACAAAAAGCTATGTAATGTGATCCATGAGATATTCAATTTTGAAAATCGCCCATTTTACAACTGACTGAATGACCGGAGGTATTTTTGAATTTTTCAATCTCATTAAACATAAATTTTTAGTCATAATTTAAAATTTAGGCGAGATTTAGTCCAATAAATAAAGGGACAAAGCTGTAAATAAGTCTGTACAGTTTTTCCTTGTGGCGCAATTTTTAGGTCGGGAATGCTTTTGAGCGAAAAAAAGTTAATCAACATTAACAGATGGGAAAGGTCTGAAGACCCGAAAAATGGATTTCCCACTAATATCTGCCAAAATATGCGAATTATAGAATTTTTGTTAAAAAAAATAAAGATCGCCTTGTAATCTACAAAAATGATCCTGATAATACATTTTTTCAAAAAATCGATAGTTTTCGAAATAACGGGACCCAAAAGTTCCCTTAAGGTATGTTTCCTTCCACGCGGCCGCCGCATGCGGCTAACGCACTACGTTAGTCGCAAAGCACTACTACTCATGTTTTTAAATGTGCCTGGTTTGTTCCAAGCGGCCGTCGTCACGACTGTCAACGACTGCGATTGATGCGAATGGACTGCTGAAGAAGCAGTGTAGCCGCAGTCGTGTCTGCGACTGATATTTTGTTTGTGTTGTTTTGTGTGGAATGTCCGGTGTTTTGTTAAAAACTGAAACTTTATTTTTTAAATGAGGTCCTGGATTTTTTATTACGTATTTTAAGAGCTTTTAAGATCCCAAATCCAATGATGTTTCGCACTTACTCAAAAAAATCAGTTTAATGTTTTCCCAAGATCCTGCCAAAAATATATTGTCTGACTCTCTCTAAAATATGGTTTCTTATGAAAATTGCCATTAATATAAATTTTTCGAATAAGTGCAATAAATTATTGGTTTTGGGAACTTAATAGCTCTTAAAATACTTAATAAAAAAATCCAGGGCCGTATTAAAAAAAAACAGTTGATGATGGCAGCTCAAAGACGAAACGTCGGTGTATAAATCTAATAACACTATCTTGTAAAACAGAAAAACTAGCAATGGAAATGTAAAAGTTATTTTGTTACATCCATTCAAATAAAGTCATGAAAAATTAAAAACGAAATCGCGAATAATCGGTTTTTTCTAAAAGTAAGTATTCGAAAATTTTAAAGTTCTAAGGGGGCATTTTGATTAGCATCATATTGCGCAACTTTGCCCTCATTTAACCGACCTCGTATATCTTCAAGTTTCCGAGATCCTAATAATAAGACTCGAATTTGGTACACCCTGTACAGATTTACCTTAATACAATGGCTAATTTTTCCTCTAGAGTTATTGGATATTTAACTCTGTTGTCTGGCTCGGACTTTATATCGTCTTTTATTAAGTCAAGTATAAAACTAAACTCTGCTTTATTCAGTCTAAAATATTTTCTAAATTTTACTTCATCCTGTTGCAGGTGTCGATTTATTAATGTAGTATAACAACCCTCATCGCGTCTTAGCTGAAATATTGGATTTATAGGGGCATTTCTATGTTTCACGTTGGCTAATTGTAATAGTATTTCGTCATCCTCTTTTTCTTCTAATAATAAATATATTGCTAGATCATCCATCACGACTCTTACCAAAGATTATTTCCTTTACACTAATAATTTTGCTATCGCGAGTTTGAGCCGGGCGTCCTAAGAAACCACCTGATTACACGGCGGTCGCATGCGTTAGTCGCATTGCGTTAGTCGCATTGCGTTAGTCGCATTACGTTAGTCGCATGCGACGGCCGCGTGGAAGGAACCACACCTTGAAGACCTAAGAATTGCGCCACAAATGAAAAATGTTCAGATTTATTTACAGCTTTGGGTACTTTCAGGTGTTCAGTTACTGGAGTAATTTAATTCATTAAACAAATAAATTTGCTACATATTCTTAGAAGTCACTGGTATATATAGGCTTAAGGGACAATAAATAAAACAAGTATTCACAGCAAATATTATATAAATATTACCATATACACAATATCTCTATAATCTCTATTCTTATAATATAATTAATATAAATTTACAAATTTTAAAATTCCAAACTGTGCATTATAATAAGACAATTGTGGTTACATTTATCTTAGTTTTTATAATTGTTCAAAATTTAAAACTCCTATTTAATATGATTATTACAGGCTTAAAAACATTCAGTTACACAATTTATTTTATAAAATACAAAGCTAAATTTTCTAGGAATAAAATAATTTTATCGAATTTAAAATATGAATATCTACACCTAATACAAACAAATTTATTTAAAATAATTGCATTATTGCTATTTATGTTTGTATACTGTTTGTTAAATTAAACATTAAAACAGAAAAATAAAATTAACTTACGGAACAGAAAAACGTATTTAGTTTGTTTGTTAGATCTGCCTCCTACATTTTAGTTTTTGTGTATTATTGCTCGTGTTAATTTTTTTAAGATAATAAAGGAAAAGTGCTACATTTCGAAAAATTTATCATTACTACCTACATCTCAAGCCTAGCCCAAAAACTAAAGTGCTAAAGGCAGTATAAAGAACACTTTTTAATTAATTTTTATAACTGACATAAAACGTTGTTAGATTCAGGATATCTTT
>JAHBCN010024397.1:0-12065 GCA_019359885.1 Listronotus oregonensis | reverse complement strand
TTGACAAATAATAATATTATGTCAAAGTCAGGTAAATACGAAATATTACCCTAGGGCGTTATTAAAAAAATAACGCCCTGGGGCCTACAAATTTACCAATAAATAAACAATAAATTATCTTCATTTAAGCATTTATTACGAAAATACAAACATACTTACACAATATACCTACTAATCATAATAAAAATTATTTTTTAAAGTAAAACATACAATTTTTAAACTGACCGAAAAATTCCACATTTTCATACCCCACCGCAGTTGCTGTGTTACTTGAAGTAATACTTTTTCCAACGACAAGGGAAGCATTAGCCAATTTGGAGCTTTCACTATCATCCACGTATCCTCGTGTACCGAAGAACTCTTCCAGCCTCCTAACCTCATGAAGCTCTCGGAACTACCTCCCGCATCAGAATGAATTGTTGCCGCTGTACGTCTTAAACAATGACCTGTGTACGCCTTAGCATCAGGTAAACCCAAATATGTAGCAATCTTAAAGGGTATTTTTACCTTTAAGCTACACAGTACATCGTTCATCACGATATGACAAAAAAAACCTATCAATAGGTGCACTTTTAGGTCGCAAAGACACATAGTCCAGAATTAACTTTGTTGCGCACATTTCACTGTCATCATTAACCAATAAGCTCCTTGCTTTCCCATTTTTACTTTGTGGAATGTTAATAAATATATGCTGACCCATATCACACACATCGAAAAACTTCATTTTCACAAGCTCGTCTCTTCTACAAGCTCCGAATACACCTATCACTAATGCAACTTTATCTGCCAAATATTTTCAGTCGGCGCTTCTTTCAAAAAAGTTATAACTTGTTCGCGAGTCAGAACCTTCGACTTTTTAGGCTAATAATTTCTCCCAAGTTGCATTAGGAACTGTTGCAGAGAAATCAAATTTTCATTACTTCTTATCTTCTTATGGACTATTAATTCTTTACGTAACAGTGAAAACTTTGTCCAAAGGGAATTTGGAGAATATGACTCTGAAAAATCTTGAAAAGAAGCCATCCAAACGGTTTCGTCTACACGGTCCACGCAGTGTTCCGTCAGCCAGGCCTCAAAATGGAAATATTCTTTCTCGTAAATCCGCCTAGTTCTTTCTGGAACAAGCGCATGCTCAGCTTTAGCAGCTTTCACTAAAATATCTTGGGAAAGATGGGTATTTTCCACTACTTCGGACATTTTTATGCCTCAATCGCAAAATTATTTTTTATGTGCTGTCTTATTGACAAATAACTTACAACCATGGTTACCACAATTACGTTTCGACATTTTTTTCAAGTAAATGCTAGAACTTGATTTGGTTTAAACTAATACATTCAAAATTCATTAAAATTTTTCTCTTATAAAGAATATTTTGTCAGACATTAAACGTTGAAGGCACCACGGGTATTAAAGATAATAACACTTTCGGTCAACGTATATCCCTCGGGCCAAAGGCCCTCGGGAAACACACCATCGACCTCAAGTGTTATTATCCTTATAATACCCTTGATACCTTAATAACTATAATAAATAGATCCTGACTATAATATCACACTTGCGTCTGGCCACACCCCCGCTGGCGAGCTTCTTGACAGTGTTGACTTATGAAACATGCTTTATTATGCAGGAATCGGCTAAACAATTAAAATTACATTTTAATGTGATAATTTGGGGTCTTTTTAATACGTCCCTGCATTTTTATATCTGAAATATAATTAGGGAAAATAAAAAGCCGTTTTGATAACCAGAACTAACCATGTCCGACTGAAACTTAGGGCTTTTGAATTTGTCTAAATTATTTGTGGAAGTTAAAAACAAAATTTTAACATCGTAATAAAAAAAACCCGGGAAATATAAAAATTAAACTTTAAAAAAATTTATAACTTCTACCATATTAAAACTTATAAAAATTTTGTTAATAATTTTTATGAAGGGATAATTTAGACAAATTTAAAAGCCCGTAGTGCTAGTCGATCAAAGTTAGTTCTGGTTAGCAAAGCGGCTTTTTATTTTCCCCACGTAAAAAGGCGAGAGACGTATTAGAAAAGACCCATGATTTGCTTTTTTACATTAAATGCCTTATTTAGAAAACACCTACTTTTCAAATTACGCGAGCCCCTGCATAATAAATTAAGAAGCTCGTCAGCGGGGGTGTCGCTAGACGTGAGTTAATATTACGAATTAGAATGCGGAGGCCCAAACATTATTTTTATTAACCAAAAATTTTTCTTGAAACCATATTCCGAAATAAGTAAAAGTTAACAATGGTTTGTTCTAAAATTTAACGAAAAAAAAATAGAATATTATTAATAATAAATTATGTTCGGAAATGTAAGAGGAAATAAAAAAATATTTGAAATAGGTAAAAAATTCAACAACGTTTTATTCTACACTTCTTTGACTTGGAAAGTATTGCTTTCCACAAACTGTCTGGGGATGAAATTATGAGCCACATCTTTGGAATAGATTTTTTCTGTTAAATCTCTGTTGGTATTGTATAACTCCGTTAACAGGATGTTTACAGGTAAAAACTCATTTCCAGATAACGTCCTTATGATGTTGTTAAATTTGTCGAAAACATTTTTATCTGCAAAAAAGTATTATTAGTGGAACCATGTAATCCTTCAGACGCATATAGTGGAGTCTACGGTACGTGCGTAATCAATTTATATAAAAGTTTTATAAAACCATATCCGAGCTTAGACAAATTGGTAGTGTATTGTGTTAAAGAAAAGTAAACTCTGGGCATCATAGGACAGTTAACAATAATGCTAATCACGAATGTATGTTTATGCATACCTTGAATTACTCAATCCTTATTTCATGACGTGAGTGACAAGTTAAAACTTTGTCATCAAATATGTCTTAAACGCAAAGGCGCACATTTGGAGCATATAACAAAATTTTAATAATATGTGTAGACATTTATTTATTGTATCCGAATTTAGCCATGCTGTATTTCTTAAAAAGTTTTTTATCGCCTTAAACCTAAAAACGACCTTTAATACATATAAGTTGAAACTAGTATGGTAAGTATTATAATGAGCAATCGTATCCTTTTTTTAAATAGCTTAATAATGTTTAAAAAGTAATTTCCTGTTAAAATGTTTACCAATTTACCAATTCAAGAAATATGTATGTTTCTTGATTGTAAGATGTTCATTATTAACATGTTAAAACAATAAAATACTGATGTTTATTTATAAAAGTGAAAAAGTTATTTAAATTTTGCATCACCCATGTTAAAATTTTCCAGTACTAATTTTTACATTTCCAAGACATAAAGTAAGTCCTTTCTATAAAATACTGTTATAAAAGTTATAAAATAAATATTTTTCTAATAAGGTTAATATGGGTAAGGTAAAACGTGGCAGGTGTAATCAACATCTACACAGACGGTTCGAAAACAAATGAAGGTACAGGATGTGGAATCTATTCTAGATCTCTAAACTTAAACATCAAATGGGCTATGGGTGAGTTGCCAAGTGTCCTCCAAACTGAGCTCACAGGCATAACCATAGCTGCAAAAGAAATAATCAGTAGGCACATCACTGATAAGGTCGTGCTTATCCATACGGATTGCAGACAGGCACTACTAGCCCTGAGGAGACCACGCTACACCTCAGGTCTGGTATTAGAATGTCATCTGCCCTTGCAGATGCTTCTAGCAGGAACGTGGTCACCCTCTGTTGGACCAAAGGACACGCTCACTCCAAAGGCAACCGCATTACTGACTCGTTGGCCAGGAAGGCTGTCGGGACCAAACCTTTTGGACCCGAGCCTTTCGTAGGTCTGACAGGGTCTGCAATGAAGGATCTAATCAAAAGACACTCTCATCAGCAGTTTACAAGACGATGGGATGAAACAGTAAACTGTAACTTTTCCAGGAAGTTACTGAACTATCCTGACAGAGATACAGCTAAACATTATTTGGCAATGTCTAGGGCAAACCTTCGCCTAATCACGGGAGTTCTGACCGGACATTGTCCATTACGAAAGCACCTTTTTAGAATGGGTATAAATCAGACGCCTCTATGTAGAGGTTGTGAACAGGAAGACGAGACGTTGGAGCACATCCTTTGTGACTGCCATGCACTCTCGTCCAAGAGAAGATCCATGCTGGGCGAGTACTGGCTTTCCTTAGCCGACATCAAGGAGATTCCCCTCGGCGACGTTCTCACCTACTTTAAATCAGTAGGATGAGCGGCGTACTGAGTGAGGAGTCCCCTTTAGGAGGAAGCACAATGGGTCTACTGAGGCCTAGGTGCCGTGATATCTATCACCCTCCTCATCTTCAGATTCAGAAGGTAAAGTATATTTTCAAAGTTTTTTTTATTTGCTCAAAATTGTAAAAAAAAAAAACTTTATTGTAAGTAACTTAAACTTTATACAGGGTATCCGAAAATACCGTTTAAATAATTGTAGAGTAACTCTGGATGCTAAATTATGAAGAAAAGTTAATATCAACATTGGTCCGTAAATGCGTCATGAGATTGCTATGGCGATTCAAAGATGGCACCCGGTTATAGGTTTTATTTTATATATTTGGAACTGTTTTAGATAGCCATCTGAGATTTGGCATATGAATTGCTTTTAATAGTAGCTACTTTTAAGTGTTTTTACTAAATTATTATTTAAATCAGGGGCGTACCGACAGGAGAGGCCTCAATTTAATTTGTTCACATTTTTATTAAACGTCACATTTTTGCAGCTTTTTTAGAAATTCTGATTCCGCAGTATAAATGACATAAAAAAGGTATTTTTGTAAAAAACTTGTCAGGCTAACCGTTTTCGAGAAAACGCTCTCCAAAGGAAATAGTGCATGCATGGTCGCCCAAGCAAAAGAGTATTCCGGTATTTTTTGAAAGGCGAGAACATTTTTTAATTAAATTATTATTAAGATAATAATAATTAAATAAACTATATTTAATTATTAACACAATAATAATTAAATGAACTGTATTTTTAAACATTAAGTTAAATTCGTTTACCGTAACTAGATACTATTTTGATGTAAAAATTTTGATTATTATTGGGCGACCATGTATGCACTATTTTTTTGGAGAGTGTTTTTATGAAAACGGCTAGCCTAACAGGTTTTCTACAGGAATATCTTTTTTATGTCATTTATTCTGCGGAATCAGAACTTCTAAAGAAAACTGCAAAAATATGACGATTAATTAAAATGTGAACAAATTAAATCAAGGCCGCCCCTGTCAGTACGCCCCTGATTAAAATAATAATTTAGTAAAAACACTGAAAAGTACGAACTATTTAAAGCAATTTATATTCCAAAACTCGGATGGTTATCCGAAACGGTTCCAAAAATATCAAATGAAACCTATATCTCGGTGCCATCTCTAAATCGCCATAGCAACCTAATAACGCATTTGCGGACCTATGTTGATATAAACTTTTCTTTATAATTTAACATGTAGAATCACCTCCAGAATTATTTCAACAGTATTTGCGGACACCCCGTCTATGAACATAAAATTGCTTTAAAAACTACCTTTTCTAGTTTTTAATTTTTTGAAATAATGCAGTTTTAAACAAGTTTTTAAAAAATGTCAATTTTAACAAATAACAGATGTATTTTAGGCGTGCAAGTCTACATGATTTTTTATTGAATTTAAAGCAAAAACTACTACCAAAACCAAATTTTATTTAAATTTAATAGTGAAAACATTGTCCATATGATGCAAGAATTTTAAATGACGCTGTATATGATAAAGAACAAATAAGTTTTAACTTTGGAATAACTTTAAAGATTTAAGTAGAAACTTTCTGTGGCAACTTTAGCCTTAAACAATTGTTTTACCAATTTCCGTTTAAATTCTCCCAAACTCATATCAAAGGAATGCATATTAAGTGCATACTCGACCGCCCACCCCTCGGCTTTCCCACTTGTAAAACAGAATAGTAATTTACCGGCGATTTAGTCCCAAAACTTTGTCAATTCGTGCAGCAACTTAAGTGAGCCATCTTAGCCTGGTGTTGTCATGTCTTGCCAGACTATCTTTAGACCTATGTTAGTTTTAACATTTACCTCTCACACGGGATTTTGCTTTGAGCAAGGACGTCTACCATCTTCGGAAACTTTGATAATCCGGGATACACTTTGAGGAAACTTTTGGTTTATAATAAAATTAAATATCCATAGGCATAAATATCTATATAAGTTTTGTGAAATGTAAACATAATCGGCCTAGTTGGTTTCATCATTGTTCAACTGTGAGGTTAACTCTGTATAGATTTTTTCACTTAAATGGTTTGGAAAACTTAGTTTCAAAATTAAAAATGTTTTACTGTGTTGTAAATAGTTTAGTTTTTAACATATTCTCCTAAAAGTTTACCGCATTTTTTCCAGCCCTATCACATTGCTTTTCATCTATCATGAAACTGATTTTTCCCAAGGCTCCTAACATACATATATACGTCTCTACGATAAATTTTATCTAATGCTAGTCATCCAAAGACAATTGATAGATCTGTTATTTGATTGCAAAATATTTCTTTACAGTCCAATTCTAATTTTTTTTTGTATAATTCTTCTAGCAGTACAATAGTATAATCCTTTTATCGTATGTCTCTTTTGGAAGAAAACTGAAAACGTAAATTTCCTTGGAATTAGGGGTGGCCAAAACAAAAAATCTTCATTCACTAAGATCTTGGACTTTCATTGTCTTTAGTTTGTTAATAAAGACACAACGTTTAGGGTAGTAATGTATTTTCAACCGTTTTTAAGTAAAAACTTTTAAGGAAATAAAAATCTTGTTTTGACGGACAATTTGTTTTCTTGTCGTGAAAAATTTCAAGAAATATATCATTTGTTTTGACGGTTTCTTACCAATTTTTTTTTGTCTGGATTTAATAAATTTCAAGACTCCTAAAATTTTTTGACGTATAATAAAAAGTAAAGCAGTTTAAAATACTAATATTTTATTTTTAATATTTTTACAGCGGTTATTAAGAAAAGATGAAACGATAGTTAAATAATGTTTAATTATTTTACTTTTAACCCCTTTATTAAATTTAAGACTGTGACTTACAATGTTCCACATATACGAGGTGATTTAAATTTAATGCTTACCATTGGGATCTCCAAAATAATAGAATACTACACCCAAGGTTGGTTAAACTGAGACTAAGCCGAAAAAGGACATGGGACTACCCAGAAGAACCCCTCGACGGTTTTTTTTTATTTTTGTATTATAAATAATATTGTTATTTCTTGGTATTAAAATAGCAATCTTTAAAGGATTTTTTTTTTCTAGTTATACAGACTGTGCCGAACCTAAAGCTTACATTCGAAACATACAAATTGTTAAGAGATCTTTATGATTTTTTGGTAGTTTTTTTATCCATACAGGGTAAGCCCGACAAATGGACCTAAGGTTGTATGCAAAAATCAGAAATGTTGCTACATGTTTCTATTATTTGGTGAGTAATTCCCTGAGGGGAGGTAGGCAACCTTTAAATTGAATACCCCGTGAGTAAAAAAAAGTTTTCTTTAAGGGAGTTGCCTTAAATCAAGAAATTACGTACCAAAAAAACATTTAGCAACTTTTAGGATTCTTAGCATGTTACTTTTAGTTCCATATTTCTGGCTCATCCTGTATATATATATATATATATATATATATATATATATATATATATATATATATATATATATATATATATATATATATATATATATATATATATATATATATATATATATATATATATATAATATATATATATATATATATATATACAACAAAAGATGTGGTTAGTTGTGTTATATACAAGATAAAAAAATTAAACATTGCTAAAAATATACCCTTTAAACATTTTATTTTAACTATACAGGATGAGCCAGAAATATGGAAATAAAAGTAACATGCTAAGGATCCTAGAAGTTGCTAAATGTTTTTTTGGTACGTTATTTCTTGATTTAAGGCAACTTCCTTATGGAAAACTTTTTTTTACTCACGGGGTGTTTAATTTAAAGGTTGCATACCACCTCTGGGGGAATTACTCACCAAATATTAGAAATATGTAGCAACATTTCGGATTTTTGTATACAACCTTAGGTCCATTTTTCGGGCTTACCCTGTATGGATAAAAAAAATCCAAAAAAATCAACACTTACCCTTAGGTGACAGATAAGGGTATATCTACACACTCACATGTGAGAGGTGAGAGCTCCGTGATCATTAAGACACTACATATTTACTGTTTAATTTTTTACGATCACTAATTTTTCGACTTTGCATATTACGTACACATTCAGTCATAAAAAAATCTATCTTCCAGTTAAGTTAACAATATCTTAACTTTAACCTAGATATGCCCGGACCTTATACTCGCATTCCAAAAAATAACAACTAAATAACCACATAATAAATTTAAAAAAAGAAGAAAAAAACCCTGAAACGAATAAATTGGTATAGAAATCCATCCATTCTGTACTAGTCTTACATTTAACAACAATAAAATTAAAATATTTTAAAAATGTATCAGCTTAATTATTAAGAAACATTAATATGAATTTTTCAAAAACTAAATGATATCCTGTTACCATACATTGTAAAACTCATCTGTTGTTGATGTTACCAACTTCTAAATAATGCATTTAGTTGTAAGTTTACCTAAAATGAGAAAGATTTGCTTTTTTAATTGTATGTTTTTTTTTTGTTTTCCATATTGTAGACCTGAGGAAGAAAATAAATATTTTCGTTAAACTGAGAAGTGTTTCACTTTAATTAGCCCTCTCCTGGACCGATACCCAAGAAATTTAGTACCTTTGTTTATATATATATATATATATATATATATATATATATATATATATATATATATATATATATATATAATATATATATATATATATATATATATATATATATATATAGATATATATATATATATATATATATAATATATATATATATATATATATATATATATATATATATATATATATATATATATATATATATATATATATATATATATATATATATATATATATATATATATATATATATATATATATATATATATATATATATATCTTAGCATTTGTGGAATATATCCCTTTGAAGGCATAAAATAAAAGTGTTAATAGAAAAATCGACACTTTTTAAGCTGTAAATATAGTAGGTAATTGCTAATTTGGCTTATATTTATCACAAAAACTAGGAGATGACCCCTAAAAAAAGGATTTTGGGAAAATCCTTTCCTAAAGGGTTAGAATGGGGGTAAATGTTTGTATGGAATTTCGTCATTTCTGGACTCAGAGGTATACATTTTGGTAAGGAGGCTAATAATTACGATTTAAAATTATCTCTAATAAAATTTTTGAAATACATCCCCTGGAGGTGGAAATAGAGATGAAAGTTTGTATAGAAAATTTTTTATTTAAGAATGTATATTGTATATATGGGAGTTGAGAATTTGGTATCTGATTAGCCATAAAAATAAAAATTTGTATTGTTCTTGAAACTTTATGTCCTAAAAGGTAAAAAGGGTGATGAAAGTTTGTGTTTTTGGAGAGGGTAATACCCCGTAAGAACGGGAAAAGAAGAAAACAGTCAAAATTGTGTAGTCCATGTAGGCAAAAAGCTAGTACTTTTACAAATTTTCTGTTTTCTTTTGCTGCGTCCTCCTATATATTAGGATATATCAAACCATCCCACTCCCCTATATATTTTTTAATAAGATACCCACGGTACGTTAGTTCTTAGGCCTTTATCTTTCATGGACTGCCTAAAGATAAAAATTAAGAAGAAAGATAGAAAGAAGAGCCCTAGCGAACCGTGGGTGTCTAAAGTTAAGTTAGAGGCAGTTTATTAAGACGGAAGTTAAAGATTAAAAGTTTTAAAGAAAAGGAAAAGAACTCCGGTGGTAGCAGGATTTAGAGTCTTGGGACAAGGGGCTGAAGGAAGAAATACAGTGGGATGTTTCTTTATATCGTGACAATTTTTTTTTATTCAATAAAACCAATATTTTTAACATCATGTAATAATCAAATACATGATAAACGCCTAAGTTTTAAAAAATAATGATTATTGCAAGAAAATTAGCCGCTAAAGCAATTTCCATTTCACTTCTGGGAAACTTGTATCGAAGGCATGCATATTAAGTGCATAATCAACCACTACTACCCTGTCTCTTGGTTTCCCTACTGCCAAAACGAAATAGTGATTTATCGAGGTCTAAGTTTCGAAACTTTAACAATTTGTGCACTAACTTAGCGAGCAGGTTTAGCCTGTTTAATTTTGATAGTTCTTTAGGTCTATGGTAATCTAAACATTTATTTCTAATAAAGTTGTTTTTAATTTTTTAGGACTGTATACTGTATAAAAACGTTCGTTTTAATTATTACATACGTGATGCCGTATTCCGTAAAATTTAAGCTTAATTTTGTTTAGTTTTGCTTTAACTTTTACCTTGCATGACATACGTAAAAGCTTATGCTTATGCCTTTGACTTTCCTAAATGTAGGAGGTACGGTAAGTAAAGCTTATATCGAAATATACTATTTTAATTTTTAAAACCTGCGCAGACACATACCTTGCAAAAATAAATTTCTTTCTCTCAGAATTACAAGAAGCATAAATTTTTAAACCGAAATAAGCATATAGCATAATAAACCTAACATTTTCTTTCGATATTCCTTACTATAAAGAAGTGATCAAACGTGTAATTATAGTTTCTACAATAATCTAGGTAAAATATATTTGCAATTATTCCATGCAAACCATAAACCAAGAGTCACCTAATCACCCGCCGAAACGTGAACTTAAACCAAGGATGATAGACTTACAGGAGTGCCCGATTTTTACTGTTTTCCCAGAACATAGATTATGTTTGTGACGTCACCATTTTCTCCATATGTAGATTTATTTTATTAATTTTTGTTAAATATAAAACTTTAAAAAACTAATTTAGATGTACACGTAACATTATATCTATCTTGTATACCATTTGAAAAAATAAAGACTTTAGCCTGGTGAAACATCACCACTTATAAAGGATATTAAAAGTGCATTTTTCCCATTTAGCTATTAACTGTTTACTGAAAATATGGGTATATAGCTAGTGAAATTAAGAATCAGCTTAAATAAAGGTATAAAAATAAAATTTATTATAATACATATTTTTTATTTATAAATTCCGTTTGCACCTACACTAAAAATACAGCAATAAAGACCTTATGTAACTAAATGCAATAAAAAACAAACTAATACCAACGTTTAAATGTCTAAAAAGCTTAAAATATAACCAAAAACACGCAAAAAGCTTCCAATGCGATCTGAATTAAAATTGTATGTAAAACAATAGGGAAAACATTCTTAGAAATATCAAATTAAATTTAAATTTAGGTATAGGGCTTAAAAACTGAGAATCCCATAAGTTAGGAATTTGAACAACTTCAAAGGTATATTTTTTAACACCTAGATTTACAAAATGTTGTACGTCATAAAAAAAAAGAATTTAAAATTTGGTTCAATTGAAGGCAAGAAGCGTGAAAAGAAAAAAAATTAAACAAATGAATAAACAAAATACTGATTAAGCTACCGAAAAATAACTATATAATTAAGGGAAAATTTAAATTTAATAAAAAAGTTTAACCCAACCAAAAAAATGTCACGGCATGAAACGTTAAAAAACGTTTAAATTTAAGGAAAACATTTTATTTTAAGGACATAATATGTCCTTATAATACAGCATAAACCTTTTTTTGTGTCAACTTGTAATTATTTTAAGTTTATTTTGATTTAAATAAATTAAAAAAAAATTATTTGGTTTTCCCCAAAAAAAAAATATTTTTTTTGAAATTATTATGGAGAGCTATCTCTCCCAAAAGTAACAAAAACATGAAAACATAAAAAGGTTTAATTTTTATAGGATTGATTTGTATTAAGTACATATAAAAATAATTATTTTTATGAAATTATATAAAAATAGAAAATAAACTTTTTGAAAACATTGGCAACCCGTTATAAGATAATATGTTATTTCAAATTTATTGGTTATCGACGGACGGGTGTAGCACATACAAATTTATT
>JAHBCN010024396.1:0-11920 GCA_019359885.1 Listronotus oregonensis | reverse complement strand
AGAATTCTCTAAAAATATGCCAAGTTGTTTTAGCGCTCTATCCCTGTATTGAGGGTGATTTTTTTTTTAAAATGTTTTTTTTTTCCCCAAGATGAGGTTTATTTTGGTTCTTATCGGATGGTGGGAAAAAAAAAATAATAAACCGATTGGAAAAAAAAAGGGGTTTTAAAGGGCCCCCTTTTTTAAAAGTAAAGGGTGTTTTTTTGATTCCTAGTTACCCAACATGTTAAAGAAGGGGAAAAAATTTTTTTCTTTTCCCCCCGTAAACTGCACATGTGGATCGAATGTGGAAACAAAAAAACCCCCACCTCTATTCCCCTTTTTTTGGTACTGCTAAAAGTAAGTCATCGACATACCTCTTTACAAATGGAATGTGGAAAGGCATTTTTGCAGACCCCCCCAACCAAATCCCCCCAGTACTTTTTTTGGGGAGCAGAATTGAAAGAAGACAGAAATCATTACTAAATCCAGGCCAAAATCCCTTTTCAATAAAAAAAAAAAAGATTTAACCCCCACAAATTTTGGTTTTGATATTTTTTTCTTAACTAGTCAGTCGCGATATTTCCCCTCTGTATATATATATATATATATATATATATATATATATATATATATATATATATATATATATATATATATATATATATATAAAAATATATATATATATATATATATATATATATATATATATATATATATATATATATATATATATATATATATATATATATATATATATATATATAAAAAAGAAAAATTGCAACATTTAACCCCCTGTAAAAATGCTTTGCCCAAAACTAATTTTTCTCATAAGAACTAATCTTTTTTGAAAAAAACCAACCCTAAAAAGACAAAAAAAAAAACTCCCAAAAAAGGGACGATTTTCCAGGACTGCAAATGAATTATACAAAAAAATTTTTTTTTCCCGTGTAAAACTGAATTTTTACCGTTATATTTTCTCAGTCCCCCCCCGGGGTTTTAAACCCAAGTCTCATGCGTCCGATTTCCGATCATCCGACGAAAAAAATTTTTTTTTTTTAATTTTTTTATGTCGGAAAACTTGCATGTCCCATTGGTCCGAATTTCAGATCCGATATTCAGTCAAAAAAAAAAGAAAATAAGAGCATTTTAAAGGTCAACATGTGAAACTGAAAAAAAAAAAAAGAGGAAATAATAACCTAACGAAACTAAAATATTATTTAATGGAAGAAGAAAAAGTGGTTGTTGAGTATAAAAAAAATTTAGGTTAAGGTTTAAAAATTTAAAGATTTTAAATTTTAACTGTTTATTTTACTATTCAATAAAAAGAAATTACCCCAACAAAGTGAATAAATTAAGGTTAGAAAACCAGAAAGAGACGTCCACATCAAAAATTAAAATTAATTTAACTCCATCCGACGTCGGATAAAATTTTAAAAAAATTGGATGAAAAATGGCGCCAAAATGTTCTGACCAATCAAAATACTTTGGGGTGATGGGAAAACAGGGAAAAACGGACGCATGGGACTCCGGCTTTAGTGTTATTCCGTCTACACGGACCGAAATTTTTTTCCCCCCTATAACCAATACTATTGGGAATTTTGGGGGCTTTTTATATTTTTTGGGCCCCCGTTTTCCCCAAGACCCAACATCTGCTCTCGTTTGGGGCTTTTATATCGGCGCGAATTTCAGAACGTAAAAAATAAATGTTACGTGCCAATAAATACTTAATAATTGATTGGGGAATAACGTCGCTATTGTTTATTTATTAATTATGTGTTATTATTACAAATAAGTGCTTATTTTTACAACATTTATCAGGTTTAGTGTTTTCTTTAATAAGGCCTTTTTGTTGATAGTGTTTATCGGTGCCACCCAGGTTATCTATCCATTTCTTCTTATCCCTATATTGTGAGCCATGTTTATTTAAAAAGGAATGATTTAATTTTTTTAAACTGATTTATAATGTAGTAATAGTTGGTAATAAGTAAATTTTGATTATTATGCCAATGCCTATATTCAAAAATATAAAATATAATTATTATGATTTGTTTGTTTCTCAGCCCAAAATTTTAAGTGTTTTTTACTTGTGGGGGGGGGTTTCCCAGTAAAAGTTTAAAAACCCTTTTTTTTCTGGTATCAAGCTGGGAACCTATTTGATCCGGTACACGAGTGTTTAGATTTAAGTTCTTGAACTAAATTTGATAGATAGCCGCAAATAACCTTCATAAACTCTCGTGTACAATTCTGCTTACATCTATATACCTATAACTAATTTTTAACTTTGTTATACGATTAAAATACACAGATATACATGTAAAAAATTAAATAGAAGAATATTAAAACAAAATCCAAATTTAGTTTTTATATGCCTATATTTATAAATTTCGTTGATGTTGCTATAATATTGAATTAAAGAAATGTATATAAATATATATATATATATATATATATATATATATATATATATATATATATATATATATATATATATATATATATATATATATATATATATATATATATATATATATATATATATATATATATATATATATATATATATATATATATATATAATTAGCGCCTAAAAACCCCCCATACCAAATTTGGTCAAAATCGGAGAGGAGGCAACTTTCGAGACAATTACCACTATTTAGGTTGCTAATCAATATTTTTTAATGAACAAAAATTTAAAAAAAATCCCCGGTAATTAGAACGTTTTAAAAAAATTTAAAATGTTTAATAAATTTATATCTAATCGAAACTTCTAACATAGACCACTAGTCGAAACTGCAAGGTTTCATACAATTTGACCTGATCTTTCCAATTTATCTTCTATCCTTTTTTCTCTTATATGATTTTATTGATAATGTCTGGGACAAAACAAAGTGTCACTTATGAAGTCTTAATTTTTTTCTTTCTTTCGTCTCCCCCTTTTTACCGGTTTTTTAAAAAGGTCAGTGCAGAAGACCCATTTTTGAAACTAAGTTTTAATAATGTAAACTCGTTGTTCGACTGTGTAGCGCTCCATTGTTAAAATTGAAATTGAATTTTCCAACCCAAAAAAAACCCCCGGAATAAAAAAAAAAAACACTTGAGATAAGAAGAGTAGAAAATAAAAACATTTGAAACCTTTTTTTGGGGAACCCCCCTTTACAAATTTTTATTTTTTAAATGTCATATTTTCCAGACAGAATAACAATAATGCGGTTGATATGGTTTTTTTTGGGGGTAGAGGTTATCACTAGCATTGCTAAATTCAAGAAAGGGGGTTTAAAAATTTTTCAAAAATTTTTTAAATTAAAGCAGGTTGCTGTAAAAAAAGTAAAGATAACAAACAAGGCACCGTCCAACTTATTTTGCAGGAAATTAATTTGATAAAGAATTTTATAGGAACCAGTTAAATCGGGTAAAGATTTTAAGGTTAATAAAAAAATATTTAAAACAAGCTTTTATTTACATGAACTAAAAAGAAAATCATATTCTTCAAATTTAAAATTTAAAACCCCAAAAAAATTTTTATTACACCCCCAAATTTGTTTTAAATAAAAAAGTTGTTTTAAAAATTTCCCCCTTTTTTTTAAAAAAGTTTTTTTTTTTTTTTTTTACTTTTAAATTTTTTTTTTTATTTTATATATGAGAGTCCACCATATTGAATCCAAAGTGACGTTATGTTATTTTCCATTTTTTTTTCAAAACCCTTTTTTGATACCACCTTTTTAGATGAAAACAACTAGTTCCCCTTTTTTGGGGTGGTTCGCCATAATGAATTTAAAGTGATTTTTTTTTTTCGTATTTTTTTTGCAAGCCCTTTCAATTAATGTCCAAACATGGGAGTGCATAAAAATAACTAGTCCGTCATCTTAGGCGGTCCGCCATATTGGATGTAGAATGACGTCACTAAGCTAATCATACATTGTCATCTAAACTATAGGTAAGGTACCAGCTGACTATTGAGGGATAACTGCTTTAAAACTCAGTTGCAAAATTTGACCCGGACCAACATACATAAATACAAAAACATTGCAAGCAAAAAAGCTTGTAAAAATGAAAAAGACGAGTACCAAAACGTAAAGCACTTGTACATAAGTACAAGAGTACAAAAGTACTTAAGAGGCTGTCCAAAAAATCATTTAAAGCTCTTCCCTCTATTAGGCCTAGTTTTCTTCTCCTAGTTGCTTGTAACATCACTGCTCACTGTTATCGGTTTAAAGATTTTTACTTTGGCCTTTAAACAATAAGCACGCTTAAAAAACAGTCTGAAAGGACTTCAAGTCTGAAGTCTTGACCATAGCGTAGATATGCAGGATGCAAAACGGAATCACAAAAAGTTTCCGGTTTCTTAAATTCTAAACGTTGAAAACAGAAATTATTTAATTCTACATTTTTTTTATTTTGTGCAGCACTCACGTGCGTGTCATTTTTATTGTGAACTAATAATATCCATTTTTAATCAATAACAAAATGGCATGCAAAACAAAATCACAAAAATTTGCTACTTTTTTAATACATGCTCATATTTTGTAACATCCTGCAATGCGTGACAATTTGCCCTGCAATTAATAGTTATCTAAATAAACTTTTTTTCAAATAGCTTTCATTATAACATCATCAAAAGTTGCTTAAAATTTTGCACAATATTTTCCCGTAATTTTCAACCTTTGCTCCAACGAGCGGTGCATGCCAATATTAGCATGCAATTCTGAATCATTTAAATTTAACTTTTTTTTCGTCTTCAAGCAACCTTACGTTCAAACGGCATGCAGCACAATATAACCAAAAAGCACTCAAATTTTTCAAAAAAGAAAATGTGATTTCCATTATGACGTGCATGCAAGGGGCGGTCAAATATCCTATTATCTTTCTTAAAAAAATTTTTGCTAGGTTACCAGTTAACATATTTACTTGTGCACAGCATAACAGCATAACAAGCAGTACGATCTCTTCCTGACGGCGCGGCGCCTTTGATATTTTTAAGCACAAAACACGAAAGAAACGCACACGAAACGATTACAATCTAAATTAAGAAGCCAGATCATATCCCAGCAAAATGGCGGCTGAACCTGCACAAGAAAAATAATCGTACTCGTATTTTCCCGCCAATTCATAAAATCGTGCTGCTTTTTCTTAGTTATGCTGAGATACCACTGTGATACCGGTATGTTGTAGTTACATAGCAAAAATTTGTTTCGTATCCTCGGGTTAACTATCAACCCTTAAAATGGCATGCGGGACCTGACCTTCGCTCATTACCTAAATGTAGAGGGCCATATATTTTTTGCACGGAGATCTGAAGCGAATCGTGGCCAAAGTTCGCAGCCGTGATTCGCGGGCGAATATTTTTTATTTGCCAAATTTCTGATGATAATAACATCCGAGAATATTAATGCCTGATTTCAGCAATATGTAATCCTAAAGATGTTATACAAATGGTAAATAATAAATAATTATTTATTAATACTTAAGATAAAAAGTAATTATTTGTTCTTTACCATTTGTATGACATCTTTTTAATAATAGGTACTACGTCCAAGTTTGATTGCTTTTATAGACATAAAGCATACAATGTGTAAAGTAAATAATAGTACTGCAAGCAGTTTGAACCTGTGAGGTCAGACGCCTGAACATACATAGTTGATAGAAAGAGATGGTTTTAAACAAGAATATTTTTAAAGTTAGTTTGCGACACATATGGAGGTAAATAACTCTTTACCCTTCTGAAATATTCCAATTTGTAATTTACAAGCAAACAGGGCCGTATCTAGGTATGGTTGCGCCCTTGGCGGGGCTTAACATTTTCGCCCCCCCCCACCCCGGGGGGGTTTGGGACTTGGAACACCCCCCCAAAGAAAACGGGATTTCCCCTTTGGGGTTTTTCCCCGGGGAAAATTTTTCAAAATTAGGTGAAAAAATTGTAAATTAGATTTTTTTTTAACCAAGAAAATCAATTTTGTGGTAAATTTTAAAATTCATATATTTTTTTTCTTAAAAAAAATTGGCCTGCTATTTGAAAAAGACATGATTTACATAAAACAACTGCTTGTCTCTGATAAAGGGGAAATGGAATGTAAATTATGTATACATCCTTATTTGTGGGGAAAATTAATAAAAATTTTCTTAACAAAAAATCGTAGTGACAAAAATACTGTGTACAAACGTAACATTAACTTTAAAAATTAAATAAAAAGGAAAAAAAAAAAAAGAACTATTTTTTTCCCCCCCAATTTTAAAAAAAAACACAAATTTATCCGCAGCTTAAATATTAAAGAAATTGAGTTACATTCCCCCCAAAAGGGAAAAATTTTTTTTTAAAAAAAAATTTTTATACATTTTTAGTCTTAATATTTTAAAAAAAAAAATTTTAAAATTACGTATCTAAGTTAAAAATTTTTTTTTAAATTTTTTAAAATTTTTTTAATATTTAATTTTGTCAACAAAAAAGATTAATAATATAACTAAGGTATTTAAAACTGATAAAAAAAAATCATAGACGATTTTGCGCCCCTCCAGATAGCTCCTCCCTTGGCTGGCGCCCATCTCGCCACCGCCTAAATACGACCTAGCAAGCAAAATATAAATTTTAAAAAAATTGTTTACAGGAAACGGATCAAAGTTAACAGGTATCTAAATTTTGAATTACATAATTCTATTGTAATTGAAAAAGGTGTAATTAAAAGTTTATCTGATAAGGTAGCATTTTTAACTTGTAAACATGTGGACTGAAGAGAATCTGCTTTTGGTAATGGAAACACAGCTTTAAAAGAAATGAAAAAAACTCTTTGTTTTTTTTTTAAAAAAAAGGGGGTTTTTTGAGTCAATGTTAACATATTAAATTTTTTCCCCAAACCTTAATGGGAAAAAACATATAATAGTCAGATTTTAAACCATTTAAAAAAAAGAAAACCTTGATGAACCCTTTTCCCAAGTCAACATTATTTTTTTTTAAAACCTACAAAGTCTTTTCAGTAATATCCTTTAAATCATTTTTTTTTTAAGCTTTTTTCCAGATGATAGGAATGTGTTAAATTACGTTTAAATTTGTGGGGGTCATCGTGAAATGATCTGTGTTACTATGTCTAACCAGTTTTTCAATGATACCAGCTTCTCTTAACTCTTTAAGAATACTTATAATCTCGTTTTCATGGGAGTTATTACCAGCTACCTTACTTGCCATTAACAATTTTAATCTATCCACAAGCTCATTTGGATCATCCCAGTTATCGTAGTTAATTTTATTATTGGAAAATGTTTTGTAAAAATTTTGGGGGGGAAAAACCAGACTGACTATTGCTTTTTAATTTTCGTAATTGCTTGTCAGGTTCTCTGCTTTCCTGCATTTTCCTTTTATACGTTCGAGTAATGGTTTAATTGTTGCATATATTTGATACCTCTTTTTCCCTACATTTTTTTCCCCTTTTCATTAAAATTTTCTTCATTTTTTGGGGAAGGGAAAAAAAATTTTTAAAAAAGGGGTTTCCCGCCTATCCAGTTTTCAATTTTTTTTTAAAGGGGAAATTTTTCCTAAATAAAAGTTCATATAGTCCAGGAGTTCCAGTAAATTTTTTCCCCTTTTTAAAAAAATTACCGGGCCGTTAAATTCAAGCCGAGAATCACCAAAAAAGATGATCGGTGGTTAAACGGGGTTTTTAAAAATGTGCGATCGTACTGTTTTCCGTATCAGTTATAAATCCTTTCACATATTCTCTAGAAAAGGGGTCATAATGACCGATATTCCCTAAATGATTCTTCCGCAATGCTATCCATTTGAACAGGATTTAAATTGGGGAAACGACTCTAAACTCGTCGTCAAAGTAACTTTTTTTAAGGTTTTGGGTTAAACATAGTTCTGTTTAAATAAAACCCCCGCCTTTCGTTCATATCCTGAGCCACGAACTGTTTCTCGGGGGCTCGGCATCAATTGGGGGATCGCCAATTTTTTTTTGAGCAGCTAGCTCCCCGTTTTAGAACAGGACCAGTTAAAAAATTTTTTGGGGGAAAAATGGTTTTTTTTTTTACTGTCGGAAAAAGTTTTCACTTTGCCGTTTTTTTTCAGACTTGGGTGTAAATGGTATAAATTTTTTTTCCATACTTTTTATATTATTTTTCCAAAGGTCTATATGTATTTTCCAAAAGTAAGAAAAAAATTTTTATAACGACAGACAAATATTTTTTTGAATACTTTCGGTTGCCTCCCCCATTCGAGCTGAATGTCTTTTTCAGTCTTTTTGGAACTCATTTTAAATTTTGGGTATAGGGGTTTTTAAAAAAAAACCCCCCTTTTTTTTTAGCAAAGGGCCCCCTTTTAACCCCTTTTAAATAACCTTTTTTCCCCAAAAAAAACACTGTATTTTTAAATAACGGCACCGTTTTTTTAATAACTGCACTGTATTTCCAAAACCCTTTTTCTAATAACGGCACTGTATTTTTAAATAATGGCACCGTTTTTCTAATAAGGCACTGTATTTTAAAAAATAAAGTTTTTCAAAAAAACGGCACTGTATTTTAAATTAACGGGGGTTTTTTTTTTAACGATACCCCCCTTTTTAAATAACGGGCACTGTATTTTCAAAAACGGCACTGTATTTCAATGGGGAACCGGGTTTTTAAAAGGCACTTTATTTTTTAAATTTTTGGGAATTTTATTTTTTAATAACGGCACCTTTTTAATAATTTTTCTGGTTTTTTTAAAAACGTAAAATTTTTTTTAAATAACGGCAATTTTATTTTTTTAATGGCACTATATTTTTTAAAAACGACACTGTATTTCTAATAACGGCAACCCCTTTTTTTTAAAAGCGGAACTGTATTTCTAATAACGGCACCGTTTTTTTTAAAAACACCGTATTTCAAATCGGTACCGTTTTTCAAATAACGGCACTGTATTTTCAAATAAGGCAAATGTATTTTAAAAAAAGGCCTTTTAAAAAACCCCCATATCAGCTGCTAAGGAAAACAAAAGCATTTACTGGGTAAAAAAAGTTCATCCCACAGGCATTGTGCCCCCCCCCAAAAACGGAGGTTTTTTACCATTTTTGTGTACCACTTTTTGCGGGTTTTAAAGGGAATTGTCGCTCTTAGCGGGGGGGAACTGGTGGGGTAAAAAAAGCAGTGAACAATGCTGGGGAAATTTTTCGCCGTTGGGGTCTCAGCGACATAACGAAACAATGGAATCCATAGCTTTTGGGGGAAAAATGGAAACGGTTTATATTTGGGGCCCTTTCAAGGGGGGTCTAGGTCTATATTTGAAGCCTTATAAATAAATACATATAAATACAGAATTATCTTCATTTTTAAAATTTGAGCCATCATGCATACCTTTAGTTTAAGTGGTAACAGTTCTTTTTAAAAAAGCTAATTATATCCCTCTTGATCTGAGGGATGAAACTACCCAAAAGTATGAATTTGGTCTAATTAGTTTAGAAACAAATGTATTCCCAATATTGATAAAACCAATAATAAATTTTATGTTAATGATATTATTTGGGGAAACCCCCCGGGATGGGAAGGAAATAACTAAAAATAAATGATTTACAGCAAGCAATTCAAAAAAAATGGGGGGAAAACAAGGAATTTAATTGTCCCTAAGTCAAAAGGGGAAAAATTTTAATTTTCGTCAAGTGTGAGCTCAAATGATTTTCATGCAGTTGACTTTACTAAAAAAAGTCTATTGGAAAGTTTTAAAGATTTCATAATTTTTTAAAACAACCCAATATTAAACATGTATCTCAAACCCTGAAAATTTTTTTAAAAAAATTAATGTGATTAAAATTATGTAATGTTGTTGGGGGGTTTATCACAAAAAAGCTTTTCATACAATAAAAAAAATTTTTTACCATCAGTACCGGTTGGTTTTAAAATAATAGAAATTTCCTGAAATGTGATTTATACCCGGTATCTACTAGAAAAGACAACATTTTTTTAAAACTTGGTTTTTAGAGGAAAAGTTATTACTGTAATAAATTTAAGAAAAGCTATCTAGGTAATCTATTTTGTTTTAAATTAGTTTTTTACAAACTGGGTACAGAGCAGAAGTATTTATGGTTATTAAATATAACACCAAGAAAATTGCTAATTTTGAACAATTTTTAAAAAAAACTAAAAAAATTTAAAGGAAAAAAAAATTTTGAATCTTTTAGGCTAATTTAAATAATTCTCAAAATGAGATTTTAAACGTGACGGCCCCCCCGAACTTTGATAATTCTATTACAAAAATTGAGAGACATAGTCATTTGCCGTACCCAACTCTTTTAAAAATAATGATAAATTTAACCGGTACAAAAACCGAAAATACACCTTACCTTGGGCGAGCCATATTTATCTCTTTTAAAAGGATGAAAACAGTTTAAACACGGGGAAAATTGAAAACAATTTTTTTTGGGGGCCTTTTTTAAGAAAAATTTTTTTTTAAAATTGGGGAAAGGTTATTGACTCGATTAGATATCCTGGGGAAAAAAAAGCAACCATGAAAGGATATATTTTCTGGGTTTTGGGGATTATTTATGATTTTATTGGGAATATCGTTGATCCGACCACTGGAAGTTTTAATGTTTGGGGTGCCGCTAAGAACCCTACTGGGAATTTTCTGAAGACTTTAAAAAAAAATTAAAAATGTTCCCCCATTTTTATTATTTCTTATACGGAAAATATATTAAAACCATTGGGCCCAAACTTTAAATTTGTTATATATCTGCATCAAAAAAACTTTTAAAAAAAAAGAATAATGGAAAAAACATTTTGTTTGTTTTAACCCTTTTATTTTAAAACGTCATTGGATTTATTTTAATATAAAATTTTTTGGAACTATTGCTATACAACTCAGACAGGGATAATAAAATCAATCCAAATAAGATTTAAAAAAAAAGTTAAAACCACACCACACAAATTCCTTCTTAATAAAGTGCTTTTTAAAAATGAATAATTTAGATGTAGTACATAAGATTATAAGATTGGGGCCCCAAACCCAAATTTTTTTATATTTTGTATAGGCACCGACGGAACATATGGTACTTAGGCTTTAAGCTTTTGTAGAGTTAAGACTCTGTTCGTCTCAGTTATTTTTTATGTTGTTTGTTGAAATGAAGCTTCCTTCTTATTTTTTTATCTTTTTTGAAGGTTTTCCATGTTTGGGGAAAGGCGTTGAGCATCGTCTCGCTTTTTTAGATTTTTAGGACGTTTCTGTATTTCATGGTTTTTCCCTTTTTATGCATTTTGCAGTTGTTGTTTTGTTTTTACATATTTGGGTTTTTCTTGGGGAAAAAATTTTTCTAATTTTTTTCCAAAAAGGAAGCATTTTAAAAAAGGTATTTATAAAAGTTGATTTTACAGAGGGATTTTTTTTCGAAAAGGGAAAACAAAATTTTTATTCGTTTTCATTAAAAAAGATGTTGTGTGCTTTGGAATTTCCTTTTTTCTGTAGTGCCTTGTACGAATATAAGAATAAGAAATTTTTTTGCTTTTTTTGGTTGCAGGTGCTTTTTTTGGGGAGCAACTTTTCTATAACCCTTATTAGTGGACTACGGAATATATGCAAAGAAAAGTCTAAGAAGTATGCAATTTGAGACATTTTTAAAAAAATTTAAATTTTTAATAAAATATGCAGATATGCAAAAAATGCATTACAGTAAAAAATATAAAGACCTAAAATATTATTTATTATAAGACTAACATTATAAAGAAGTATATAGTCTTATATTATCTAAAAATTTTTAAAAACAAAAATTATTCAATGTTTTCATGCAAAACTTTATGTTTTTTGTCGGTTTGCATTTACGTGTGAAACAAAAATTACTGATCTACGTCAATTGAAGTGATATGGAATTTTTAAAGTTTACAATTAGTACTAAGGTAAAAAAAATTAAATAAAAAAAAAAATTTTGTCAGTTACGTTGCTTAATTTTTTAAGAACGGCTGTTCTTATGTTCCAGTGACGTTTTTACAC
>JAHBCN010024395.1:0-11944 GCA_019359885.1 Listronotus oregonensis | reverse complement strand
ACACAAACTTCAACTTGGTCATTTTAAAAAAAAAACACACACATTGGCCCTTTTTGGCTTCAAAATTTTCCTTATTTGGGATTTCTAAATCAGCACCTTTTGGTTTTTGTTGGCCCCGTATTTTATAAAATTATAACTTTAAAAAAGTGTTTGGGGAATAAAAATCCAAAAGGGACCTTTTAATAAAAACCCGGGAAACCATCCCCCATTTTCCTTAAAGTTTTTTAAAAATTGATTAAAAATTTGACGTTTGAATTATCAAAGCCATGCCCCTTTTTAAAAACTGACAAAACTCAGAATATTGATATGATTTTGAAACAACCCTATTAAACGCCCAAAAAAAAATTCCCTGAAAGGGGCCCCTCGATTTTTTTTAGACCTTTTTCCCCCCTTCATCTGATTATTCATTTTTAAAAAACTAAATGAATACAGTTTAAAGGGAAAAAGGGGTTTTTAAACTTCTTTTTAATTTTCAAAAAGTTTTTTTTTAAAAAAAGTTACAGCTTTTTGAAAAGGGTCAAAAAATTTAAAATGGTAAATTTTTTTGTTGATTTTAGTTCAAAACCCTTTTAAAAATTTTGGAAAAAAAAAATTTTTTTTGAACTGTTGATGGCTGTACCTTTTTTTGTTTCTGTTGGGAATTTAAAAAAATAATCTGGGGTAAAATTAAATAAGATAGATTTTTCCCTTCCCCAGATGTTACCTTGATGAGCTGTTGGTTGGATAACAAATATATGAGGGGGAAAAGGGTTTTTTCCCACAATAAAAAGACATATTAATGTTTCATTGAATAAACCAAATATAAACAACTACATGGACAAAAAAAAACCATTGATTGGAAATAGAACTGTAGATTGCTTTTGGGGGACGGCCGTTCCCCAATAAATATTATCAGGACTGCTAAAATATTAACACTATATTTGATACACTAATTTTGCAAAAACCATTAGAACTGGGAAAAAAAATAGTGAAAAGATGAATTATATATATTTTTAAAAAAAATAAAAACTATAGCTTTTTAAATTTTTAGGACTTTTTTAAAATGGCAAATAACTACGCCCCTTCCCAATATAATTCATTATTATTATTAAATATTTTTCACCGATCGAATTCATGTTTTTGATATATAAAGGAATACCATAATAATAGTGTTTTTTGGTTGAATACCTCAAGAAGTCCTTAAAGAACCCTTAAATTTTTTACATTTTGGTTTCCTGGCTATATGAAATAAAGTACAAGGTTATTCATTTTAAAGTAAACAGGGCTTTATTTTTGAACTTCCTAAAAAAAAATACAGCCATTTGTGTATTTTTTCCCGTGGGGTAACATACTTTTTAAAAAATGAAATATCCTTATTTTTTATACAATAGATAGAGATTTTCACAAAAAATTTCCATATAGGGGTTGGGGTTTATTTCCTGGGTTCTGCTGCAATTGTCAAAAAACTCCTGATATTATAAGAATAGTTTTCCCGGGGAAAAACCTGGCCACAGGTCACAGGTGCTTATTTTAAAAGCCAAAATTTTAAAAATATGTTTATTATTTTTGGAGATTTTATAATGGGGTTTTCATCGAAGAACGGCGTCTTATATATATGCAAAAAAATGATATGATATATCATTTCTAAGCCAACAGCAAAATTACAATAAAGGGAAAAAATTAAAAATACAATATGATTTTGGTGGTAATAAGAACACTTAAAAAAAAAAATTATAATATTACTAATAATTTAAATTTCTTTTAAACCTTTTTTTTTAAACATGATCTATAGCCCTCCTTACCTTTATAACTCCGTTTATTTGGGGTTATTGATTAAGCATTAATTTCTTTTAAATTTTTTCTCTCATTTCTTCATGTTTGTGTTCCCGTTTTGGGAAACGACATTCTTCAAGTGACCCCATAGCAAATGTTCAAAATTGTAATATCTGGACTATTAGGTCAAACCAATGTTTCCCCAAACCACTGATTGTATCGGCGATTGAGATACTGCACAACTTGACGAACAGATGGGGGGGCCCTCCGTTTTTTTAAAATTTTTTTACGTTTGGTGGCAATTCTTCAAAAAGTCCTCAATATCGTTTTCGAAATTGATATTTTTCTCCGTTAAGGACCCCAGAATATTGGCCCGACTTCATTTAAGCACACCACCCCAGACGAAGAGAAGGCTCCTTTGATTTTTCTCAAAATTTTGGGGTTTTGTTTTTCCCAGCTTTTGTATTGGGCGGTTAAACATTCCCCAAAGTAGTGAACGTAGTTTCATCCGTCCAAAAAACGTTTGCAGGGGGATTTATTGTTTTTTGGTTAAAATTTGGGAAACAAATTTAAAGCGAAGTTCCTTTTTTCATGTATTAAATGCTGCACTGGGAAAAACGTTATATGGAAGATTTAAAATATTTGTGTAACCTCCAAATTCCCCCTTTTCTGCAGGGCCATATCTAAATCTTAACGGGTCAGTAATTGACTTCAGGGGAAAAAGTAAAATAATTTAAATATAATCCCCGGGTTTTTTTTTTTCATTTTAGTCCTTTTTCCAATATGTAACGATTTTTTTCTTCGAATAAGACCTTCAAAATCGTTTTTACTGATATATTTCGGTGGTTTCAACATATCTTCGTTGTGTTTCCCCGGGTTTTCTCCCCTTTTATAAAAGAGAGTTTAATTTGAAGCCGTTCTTCTGATGAAAACCATATTATAAAACTACTCCAAAAAAAGATTCAAAAAATTATTTTTAAAATTCTTGATTTTGACAAAATAAGCACCTGTTTTTTTGGAAAAAAGTTTTTTTTGGAAAACTAATCCCTTATAGTATCATCAGTTTTTTAACAATTGCAACAGAACGCAGGGAAAAAAAACCCAGCAACCCCCATATCACCGAATTCCTGTAAAATTCTATCATTATATAAAAATATACGGGATATTTCTTTTAACAAGTATGTTACTCGTGCTGTAACTTTTTTTTTTTTTGAACCCAAATTTTTTTCAATTAAAATTTTTGGGAAAAAAAAAAAAAAGGGCCCTATTTTTTTTTTAAAAAAAGTACGGGGTTTTTAAAAAAATAAAGCCCTGTTTTTAAAAAATAAATAACCCTGTACTTCTATTCGCTTTGATTTCATTAAATATGTTTACGTCTTAAAAACAATTTTGAATTTAAAAGGTGCGACCCCTTTTTGAAAAAAAAAGAATAAAGCTAGGAGAATGAAAAGGGGGGCCCAAAAATTATTTAAAACCAAGGCAACATAATAAAGGCACTAAGGTCAATCCCATGCCCCAAAAATTTTTAACTTTGTAAACAGTTGTTGGTTTTGTTTAACATAAGCTAAAAAAAGGGGAAATTTTTTTTAAAAAAAAAAGGGGTTTTTTGGTGTTATTTAAATAAAAAAAATAAAAACAAAAGTAGTTATTATTAGATTTTGGCAACAGTTATTTCTTTTTTTAAAATTTTTAAAATAATTCCCCGTTTGACATTACCAACCCGATTCTTGCGCAATTTCTTAAAATATGGGACATGTTTAATTTTTTTAATTAAAAAAAATTCGGGGAAAAAAATTTTCGAACGTGTAATACATAAAAAAATGATTTGAAAAAATTTTTAAACAATAATGAAATAATTTTCGGAATAATTTTCGTATTTGTAAAACTTTTTAAGGGGGAAAAGTAAAATAATATTTGATGTGCATTTTATTATCATTTTGCCATAGATAATTTTTTTAAAAACCAAATAAAACTATAAAAATGGGGTTGCAAAATTTCTTTAATAAAAATATGTTTTGCCTTCGATCGTGCAGCTTGTGACTAATTCAGAGCATTTGTTTATTCAGTTTTTACGTATAAATAATCAGCAAAGTCAGTATCTCTTAGTTGATTCTAAAATCAAAAAGCTTAAAGTATATAAATACTAGTTTTAATTTTCCGTACAGTTTTCATAATGGAAAAAGTAAGTAGTATTTATCATTTTTCAATCATTATTTACACCTAGAAGAATTGTTTAAATTTTGTTATTTGCGACTATAAAAAAAGTGTTTTGATATTGGCCAAGTTTATTATGAAGGGCTTAATTTATTAAAAAGGGCTTTTTCACCTCCTTAGAAGGAGTTCTAAATTCTCTGGATACCAGAAATCAAAATGTTTTGGCTGGTGATTTTAATGTTAACCTTCTCTCAGCTGACTAGAACATCTAGATTGCCGGGACACTCTAGGGATATAATTTGTGTCAAACAATATTTAGGCCAACCAGGGGAGAATTGCATCGACAACATTTTCCTGGATGCGGATCTTGAACTTGTATCGGGTGATCTCTGTGGACTGGGTTCTTCTGATCTTAGAGGCCAACTAATTGACTTTATGGCGTACAAAACAGAAAAAATACAAAGAAAGCAAAAGCATGTACAGACCAATAACACACAAAGAGGTATGTTTTTATTTTATAACAAGAGTGTCTGAAATTGACTGGAAATTTGTGAATTCTCTGGATGTGAGTGTGGATCAAGAGTTTGCTATTTTAATTGACTTACTAGAAAAAGGCTTATTTAGGGTCATTTCCTGAGAAAAAAAATATTATTTAAGGTCTGATCAACCTCAACAGGCAAACTGGTTTACGGGGGGCCACAAAGGCAAATGCGAGATCATCTTAATTTCCTATCAGGCTTAGTAGACAGTATAAGCAGCCACATCTTACCGAAGCCTATAAGAAATTTAAAAGAGAATACTGCGCTTGTCATACGCCATGCTAAGGATAAAAGCAAATGACAATATGATTCGAAACTCACATAACCCAACAAAAACTATGTGGAGAATTATTAATAAGAAACGGGGTGTACAGAAAAATTTGGGAGATTCCCACACAATTAAACCAAACACATTCAATGACTTCTTCTCGCGAATTGCTACTAATCTGATCAAAGACATTCCTTCGTGATTCTCAGTCCAGTGGATATGATCAACTGTAAAGCTCCACCGAATCAATTTTTTTCTAGGGTTGGTTTTAATACAGTGCGTGATATTGTGGATAGCCTAAAAAACAAAAAAAGCTGTGATATTTATGGACTGAACATAAACTTATCAAAACTATAAAAAATCTTATAATCTCGCCCCTTACTAAATTAATAAACTTATGTTTTAAAGAGAATATCTTTCCCTCAATTTTGCAAAGAAAGCTGTGGTATGTCCTATATTTAAGAAAGGAAATACAGATGCACCTGAAAATTATAGACAATTTCTTTGCTCCCAGTGTTCAAATTGTGAAAGCATGGCCCTGCAAATAGTTAAATTTATGGAAATAATTGCTTCAACAAACATCAATTTGGTTTTAGAAAACACAAAAAAATACAACAACTAGGTATTTTGAATCTTTTGTCCCACATAGTTGAGTCATTTCACGAAATGAAATTTATTTCTGTTCTTCTGTGTGATCTAAGCAAGGCATTCGACTGTGTGAGCCACGACATTCTTCTACGAAAACTAACTAGGTACGAATTTTGTAATGAAGTGTCAAACGATAGGATCATATCTAAGTGACAGAGTCCAAGTCGTCAGGGTTGCCGGGGTGTCCTCAGCAAAAAGTGTTTTAAGCATTGGTGTCCCACAAGGCTATATTGGGACCAATACTCTTTCTAATATATATAAATGATCTACCGGATATTGACCATAAAGCCAAATACCTCTTTTTGCTGGATGACTTCACGATATCCCTGCTCATTTCAATCTGCTGCCCAGAGGCGCTGAATGATTCCGTGGCTGCACAGGAGAGCAGGAGAGTGGTTTGCTGCAAATAGGCTCGTACTGAATAATGGTAAGACAAGGGTCTTTTTCTCAATGAGGGATTTGGACGATTTGAATGGTGGAATTGATGAGGATGAGATTAGGTTTTTGGGTATTAACTTGGACCCGAGACTACTTTGAGACCACAAATAAATGCTCTATGCAAAAAATTAAATAAAAATATCTTTCTTTTTGAAGAGTCTTTTTACAACTGTGTCTCACGGGATATTTAAAGTGTGCCTACTTTTCCTTCTTTCCACTCTCATCTTTCCTACTCGATTTTGGCCTGGGGGCATGCAGCGGATACAGGACGTGTTTTCGCTCTCCAGCGCAGGGCGCTAAGGGTTCTGGCTGGTCTTGCTTATAGGGAGGATTGCCGCCAGGCATTCAGGGCGCTCAAGATACTGACACTCCTTCACAGTATATATTTGAAAATCTTAAATATCTAAAGAAATATCGACATATGTGAGCCATGAAATCATAATTATTAAACCAGGCACAGGAATAACATCCTACCCTCCTACTGGAGGTTAAAAGGTGTCCAGACGGGTCAGGCTACTGGGCAATAAAATGTTTTAATGTATTGCCTGAGGATATTAAAGGTTTGTCTTTTGTTGCTTTTGAGAAAAGAGTCAAAATATTTTTTTAACAGAAAACGTTTTTTATTCAATAGATGAGTACCTGAATTTTACATTTTGATGGAAATTTTTAGCAGTGTTTCTGTACCAGAAGTATACTTTGTGTGATGTATTTCACTAAAAGTATTCTTTCTTTTAATGTCTAGTTTTATTTTATTTTTTTTTTTTTGTTGACGTGTGTAAAACATTGTAATATGTATTAACATGAATAAACAGTATGAAGTATGAAGTATAAGTAAAAAATATTATTGGTTTTCTTATTAGATTAATTGAAAATTGGTCTATAAGACCATATAGGGTTTTCCCAAAGATTATTTTCCTTGGATGCTTGTACCCTGTCGTGATGTATTATATATCTCGGCAATGACGCATAAGATTTGCCCATCTCGGCCCGAACGTAAATCTGACTGGCTGCTCAAGAATATATTTAATGGATTTTTTTGAAATAGGTTAGAAATTCTAAACGTACATAAATTTTAACGCAAAATAAAGAGCGAAAAAAAAATTCTATTTTTACACTTTTATTAAATTTTATCAATTAACATTAATTTAATTAATTAATTATTTAATTAATTAATATATATTAAAATTTATTATTCAAAAGAATAATTCAATAATTAATTAATTAATAGGACGTCCCGCCAAATTAGATGTTTGAATCTTTTTTAATTTCTCTATTAGTTTTTTAGTCAACTCTTTGAAAAATGGTTCAAATTAACATTTTTTAAATTTTCGTTTTTAAATGGCCTTTATAGAAAAAAAATACAAAAAAATGTTCAAATAAAGATTTTTTATATTTGAAATTTTAAATCGAGTTTTAAAAAATGTTCAAAGCCTTGGATTTTTTTTTTAATTTTTTATTTTAACTATTTAGACCCGGTCCGGTAATGGGATCTCCAGAACTACTATTTATTTTTGATTTTTGAAAATTAAAAAAAAAATCGTAAATTATTTTACGTATTGATTTTTGACATTGTACGGGGTTTTTCCCGTATAATTTTTTACCCCTTTAAAATCTTTATTTTATGAATAGGAAAAATACGAAAGTTTTATACAAAAGTTGCAGGATTTTTCATGAAAATTTTCTTCAATTAGGATGAAAAACTGAAAGTGATGATCGGAAGAATTAACAAATCACTATCAACTTCGTTATTTTAAATGGAACACCTATATATGATTGAAAATTCATTCTGCTAATCTTCCTCTTTTAAAATATATAACTTATCTATGTTCGGATAAACGGGTTACAGAGGGTATTTGAATTTAAAATCTGTTCTTATAAGCCATAGTTAGCCATGGATACGACCCAAAATTGACTTCTGTCAAATTTAATATTTTTGTTTGGTTTCCAAGACGGGCCATGGCTAACGCAACCCAACTTTGCTAGATTTGGGCTTGTATCCATGATTTTGTATAAGCCATAAGACGATTTAAATTCAAATAACTTTACCCAACTCTTGCGAGGTATATGTATAATATATATATATATATATATATATATATATATATATATATATATATATATATAAATATATATATATATATATATATATATATATATATATATATATATATATATATATATGTACATATATATATATATATATATATATATATATATATATATATATATATATATATATATATATATATATATATATATATATATATATATATATATTTGAAAAGAAGGAAAATTAGCAAAATTTGAATTTTCTTCAGGGGCGTGTTCCATTTTCTAAAAATCGAAGGGTTATCAGAATGTTGTTAATTTTGCGTCGTAACATTTTCTATCTTACACCATGAAATCTTCGTAATAAATCCTGCAACACTTTCATACTCGCTATTTTTTCTATCTATAAAAACAAAAGATTTATTTTAAAAAAAGGGTGTAATCTCGAGGAAAAATATTTTACACTCATATTTTTAATTATTCTAAATAAATTTTGATACCATTTTTATCATTTATCACCATATCATTTAAAAATTTCAAGTTCAAAAAAATTAAAAATTTGCCATGAAGGCTATTTTAGGTACCAAAACATATCACAAAATTGAGAAATTAAAAAATAAACCATCTATTTGGCCTGGAAAGCCACATATAAATAAAAACTTTAAAATATTGTTCATTTAAATAGAATGCTGTAAAGTGGCGCGATCTATTCTTTTTATGTTAATGATATAAATTTAATATTACTATTAAATATTTGGTAAAGGAAATAAAATATGATTTATATTGAATAATTTGAAATATTCTATGACAGTTTCGTTTAAAAACGCAATATTGTAGAAAAAAAAACTACTAAAGTACAGTTAAGCTTGAATAAAGGATATGTCGAAAACGAAACGTGGCCAAATAAAATTGACTAGATTCATGGTGATCAATAAACCCAGTATTGCAAGAAAAAACTTAAAATTAATGAAGGACAAGCAAAGTAAAAAAATATTTTCGTTATTTATTTTATTACATGATCGTCAACTTTTATACATGGTAAGCAAAGATTTATGGATGTAAGCCTGACCGTAGTATTTATTGCGCAAGATCCAAAAGGTATTTTTTCCCTATACCCCGTTTTCTTTTTTGCCCTGCATGCGAGTATAAAAATTGTTCTACAGTACTATTTCCCTTTAACCTTTAAAATTTTCTCGGGCATACAATTATTAAAATCTAAAATAATATGGATTTTTTTATTGCAGCTCACCTGTATTCTCGCTGTATTGTTCTCATTTCTTCTGGTCACCCAGGCTTATCCAGCGATAAGTAACAAAGTTCATGATACATCAGTGAATAATAAAAAGGACCAGGTAAATAATGAACTGGATTCCAAGGTAAAAACTAGTCAGCTGGACACATCTAAGGTTAGAAAGGAAAGAAATATAAACAGAGAAAATTTTGACTTAGGGGATGATCAAGAAGATAACAAAGAAAATGCGGAAGTATTAGTTCGTGTTAGAAATACTAAGGAACATGCAGATGACTTAGATACGGCGGCATCCATTATTTTTAAACCTTTGTTTGTTTATCGAAAATTGTATGAAAAAGGGAAAAAGGGAGCAAAGAAAAAATAGACGATTTTCCTATTATTAATAATTTTTAATCGGTTAGTGTTTGAATTTTATGTATTTATTTATGTTTGCATGTATGTATTTCTTGTATTATATTTTTTTATTGATGTGTTTATTAATTTTCTTAAAATCAAAAAAAAAAAATAATGTGCTTAAACTCCAAATTTTAAGTTAACCAAAGATTAAGTTAAAATTAAATATTTTTTTAGAATTTATTTTTTGTATTCTAACCATAATAAAGTTTTTATTATATTTTCTTTAATAAACAATTTTTAAAACTTTGTAGCAATCATTTTTGTGTATGAATATGTATGTGTAAAATTAGTATTGTAAATCCAATATGATATTAAAAATAAAAAAAAAACAGCGATGTATACAAAAAATGTTACACCATTTTAGTACAGGTGAAAAAAGACATCGTATTCTCTGTGTTATTCACTATGACTCTTACCCTAGACGCTTTTCGCCCTTCCCACAGAACTCGTTTACAAAGTAGCACCAAGTGCGGAATAATAAATTTTCTCTAAAAATCTTATAAGTAAGGAATATTTACTTTCCGGCTGCCATTTTTTAATTTCTATATTGATTATAAAATGAAACTTGGTAAGGTTATTATTCTCATGAAACCATATTTTTATGCATATATGACAAGCTTTCCCGACATCCGGTTAGTGAAAGAACCGGTTTGGCCGGTTTGGTCTTGGTCTTGCAGCAAGACCAAGACCGAGACCAAACCAAGACCGCCTTCTCCTTCAAGACCAAGACCAAGACCGGGGGTATGCAAGACCAAGACCAAGACCGAGGGGTGCAAGACTACGCAAGACCAAGACCGACCTGCAAGACTCTTGCACTTTTGTCACTTTTTTTTAAATTATAATATTCAATTTTAATTTTCAATATACAGAGGTATTTCATACAGACATGAAAAAAAAATGTGTCGAAACCTGCCTAAAAAGGCGATTATTTTATGAGTAACAGGTTTTTTTAATAAAATAATAATTAAATCAATCACTTCGTTTTTTAATAAAATTATCTAGAAACGATAACTAGTAGATTCAGTAACATGTTTCAAAAATAATAACCGTTTACGACAAGAAAAACTAAGAGTACAAAAGTTATAAAGCTGAAAATTACCCTATTCCTAATGTTTTTTTTTTAATTAGGTTCTAGTGATGCCACTTACTGGATCAAATATTTAAAATCCAGGAAAACATTATTTTTGTGCCACACTGTAAGAAAATATTAATTGCTCCTTTTAAACAAGATAAAATGTAAAAGTGATGGTTTAATAAAAAATATATTTTCATTTTATATGGAATACTTTTTATAAAATGGATTTTAAATTTCACTTCCGGTTTAGAAGGAAAAGTCAAAACAATGCCAAAAGTATAATGGGACGTCATTTTTTTTCAAAACCGAAAATGATATATAAAAAACCATCTACGTCGACATTGTACCTATATAAAGTTCAAAATTTCCAGCATAATATGGAAGGATTTTTTTAAAGAATTTTTTGCATAATTTTTCTTTTTAGGTTAAAGCTAAAAAATAAGGAAGTTTTTGATGGTAGTGGATTTTTTGAAAATTTGAAATAGAAAATAATTTTACATTTTACGCCCTTTTTTCTATAATTTTTGTATATTCAGTTTTTTACCTTATAAACGGTTTCGGTATATGACTTTGTCGCACTATCGAACCTTGTATATGCGAATTTTATAAAGTATTTATACAAACTTTGTAGGCAAATGTTTGACTAATTTGAACAAAAAGTTTATTTGAACTGAAAAAACCTTTTTTTAAAGAAACCAATGTTTACATATCAGAATCATTTTCATGGAAATTTCACATCTGGTTTGAAATTAAAAATTTTTTTTTCTGCCCTTCCAGATACTCAGTATTGTAATTTTATATGCTTCTTCAAAGAAAATTTAAAATTTCCTTATAAAATAAGCGCATAAATAAATAAACCCCTACATTTAAAATATCCTTTTTAATCAAATAATTTAAATGTACATGTAAGGTTAAAATTGGTATATTTTAAAATTTTAAACAAAAAAATATAGTCTCCATCTTTTTTATTTGTAAGTATTAAAAAACTATTATTTTACTTAAGATTGCTTAGTTTAAATTATCATAACAAAAAAAGCAAGACCAGCAAGACTCTTGCAGCAAGACCAAGACCAAGACCAAATTTTTTTGAAAACCCAAATTTAAAGACCAAACCGCTGGCTTGGTCGGTTTGCTTTCCATCACTACATCCGGTAAAAGGGCGGAAATGAAATATATGTATAGTTTTGATTCAATTTTATTTTTAAATTAATTTTTACTTTTCATCCATTGTACGATCATCCCAAAATCACTACACATGCTTTATCTACTTTCAGAAAAATACAAACTTAATTTTATTTTTCCAAATTTTTTTGATAGAGGTTTCATTGTTTCAGTAGCTCAAAAATTAAAATAGAAATATATCAATTTCATAA
>JAHBCN010024394.1:0-11997 GCA_019359885.1 Listronotus oregonensis | reverse complement strand
TCTTCTTTAGGGACTAAATACTCCATGCTTGCTCGACCCTTCATATGTATAAGAAAATCGACGTTTTAAAATGTGGCAAATTAACTTTTTTGAAAAGTATATTAAGGATAAAAAACCAAAAAGTCAAAATTCACCAAATGTCAAAAATACCCTTAAAAATTGCTGCGTATTAAAACCTAAAGGATTAAGAACATCGGCGGGGACCAACATAACAACACTTAAGGGCAGAGGATGGAAATCAACATCAGTATCGGAGGTTACCTTGAAGAATCCGTTCAAAACAAAATTGACATTGCTAAAAAAATTAACGGACCAGTAAACAGTCAAGCAGTTGTGTCGGCCTAGTAGAACCCTCGACCTTAACTTTCAATGGAAACATGGACAATTTGACACTATCCAGTTCATTTAAATTTATATCATTTTCATTTAATAATAATGTTTATTTAAATATCTGTAGTAATAACGATAAAAAATAAATATATATTTTATAACAAGAGAGTAAGTTATAAACCATAACCCACTAGTGGGTTATGGTTTAAAACACACTAGTGTGTTATTTGATAGTTTACCTGCCTAAATTGGCACAAATAATACGCTTATGCTAGCAGGTATTGGGTAAATGTAGTTAACTTATTTATTTTCTGTAACCTATTTAACTTGGTCATATATTTATTTACTTACCGAATTTATAAAATTAAAGAAGTCATTGTCAAATGTTGCACTTCGCGCTATGTTACTTCTTTTTAGTAAATTAAAGTCACAAATAAGGCTCATATATCTGGCATGTTGTTCTCTAAAAATTTAATTTAAAAAAAAAAGCTTGTTAAAGGAAAATTAAGTTACAATAAAATTATTCCAAATATTAAATAGTACTTAAAAATGCGGTTTTCTAAAATAAACTGTGATTGTGGATCTATTATTATGGAAACCTCAACTATTAATTTTTATTGTAAAATACATTACCAAGAAACTAAAAACTCTTACATATACTAGTGTCCAAAAATTTTAAACTATGTTTTTTTTTAATTTTTGAATTTTACCCCACAAAGGCTTATATGAACCTAAGTACTAGGTACCTTCCCAACCGCTGTGTTCACACGTCATTATCGTGGTTGGGCCCAGTAGGATCTTTTAGAACCTACGCTAGATTGCTGGCTATCGGCAACTTTTTGGATAGCGTATGAAACGGGATCCGAAGCTAAGATGAACACAAGTCTTCACTCAAGGTGTTACCATACCATGCTGATAAGTGACTGTCATCCTGTGCCTTAAACAGGTGTCTCCAACGGTGCCTCTGAGACACAGGGCGACCTCTCAAAGTATCTAGCCTTACTGCGGTAATGCGGGATCTGCAGTGGTGGACTATTACTTCCCTAGCTCCAAACAGAAAGAGGACAGAACCGCCTTCATAGGAAAAAAGTGACAAAGGTGCGCTGACCGAAACGGATAAATCCGTTTCGAGAGGTGCCACTCAAGGTCACAAGCAGACAAAGGTGCGCAGACCGAAACGGGTGAATCCGTTTCGAAAGGTGCCCCTGAAGTCACCGGCGCCTGTTTTACGGGGAAGGGCTAATCCATCTCAAACAAACAGGTGCTTGGGAAGGGATCCCTGAATCCAAACAGAAGAAGGACGCAACCGCCTTTGTAGGCTGGCTTTAAACAGAGAGCGGATAGGACCGTTTTCATAGGGTAAGGCCGGAGATGCGGCCTCAGAAGAAACATCTGGTTCCTGTAATATGGACCTGGTAGCTACCCACGTCACTAGACCGGGAGAGGAGGGCATGACGGATCTAACCGTCTGCTCGTCATACTCTCCAGGAGACAGGGACACCAGAACACATCAGAACACATTGTGCTCGTGTCCGGTAGCGACACGAGTAAGAGGAAATGTAAGAACTCTCTCCCAATCTGGTATCGCATTAATTAAAAGTCTGATCCAATTGGGAGAAATATGAAAAGGTGTGAGCCACAATAGACCGAGCGGTCGCAGTGGAGGGCGTAAAAAGTCCACTCACTTTAAACCTTCCTACATACCTACTATACCTTAAGTCCAAAAGTTCTGTCAGTGACTCATTTAATACCGGCCACCCAACCCACGAAGCGGCTGAATAAAAATCTAACACTAGTAAATGATTTTTAGGCCTATGATATACTTTTCCGCTCAAATAACAGTGAACCGGCCAAAAATTTCATCGCCACGTTGTCATAATTCGCAAGAATAAATCACCAGCCAGCGATCGCACTTAAAATAGCACGCCAATATGTATGAAATCATTGTTATCGAGAAGACAATAAAAGTGTCAACACACATTCCTTAGTTTACAACTTGAAGAGACTTGAAAATAAGCGTATCGACAGGGTTTCCGTGCTGTTCGATGAGTTTATTTAGTTATTATTGATTATGGACAGATTTTGTGAGTTTAAATTTTAATTGCTATACAGGGTATTTTGAAAATATTGTAAATTTCTAGTAATAGTAGTACCTAAATAGATATTGTTTTGTGCCAATTTTATTATAGTTTATCCTATTTAGTGTATATAATTGTATATACAGATTAAGTGTTGTTAAGTGCTTTTAATTCAGTAAACAATGAATATTAACCAACCTTTAACTAGTTATCCGCCTAAACTTATTAACGTAAGAACGAATAATGGTTAAATGTTTACCATGGTATTCGGGAACCAAATCCAGAACTAACCACTTTGGATGCTGCAAAGATATTTTTTCGCGAAAGGTATTCTAAGTTTTAAAAGGCAAATAGCAATATTGGTAATTATTCGGATACTGGAAATGCGATTTTTTTGCACACTCTCTACTTTCCGATTGTTAAACATGAATCAGAAGCTGTTTTTTTGGCCGCCTCTTATAGAATTTCAAAAGAATAATAATTGAATTGTTTAATTCCATTTTACGACATATTCCTTTAAATTCTGTCATTTGCACGAAAACATTTAAAAAACTCATACCATTTTAATATTAAAAAAAATCACTCAAAAAGTACGGAAAAAAACCTTAATTTTCAATAAAAAGTAGGTAAAACGTTTACGTCCGAAATTCTAAAAATGTTGACCTGTTGCCAAGTTGTAATAGTTTTCTTTATGACATTTTTATAAGGTATGCGAACCTTGCTTTGCTCGGCCCGCAATGTTTGATCAAAAATATCCTCGATATGGAAATCCTAAATATGGAACTCAAAAGACCCGAAATAGTTATTGGATTCTACAAGCTGATGATCTTAGGCTTTCGTGTTTATACAGTTACAGATTCGAGTGCATGCATGAGGATCTCGGAAACCGTAAGAATACGAAGTCGGTTAAATTATGGCAAGTTGCGCATTTAGGGAACAACATGCCGATTAAAAAGTTGTAAAATTCCGAGTACTTCCGGAGATATCCGGAAAAAAACGAAATTTGCTGATTTCGTTTTTATTTTTTTCTGACGTTATTTAAAGACATATGAAAAAACAAAAGATACTTTCTCATGGCTACTTCTTAAGCTCTACAAAACAGCGTTGAGAGATTTTCCGTTTGACGTTTTGTTTTCGTTAGACCATCATCAACTTTATTTTTTTAAATACGGACCTAGGTTTTTTATTTTATTTTTTTGAACCTCTTATTACCCCAATTACAAAAATGTATAACACTTAATATTTATTAACAAATATGGAACGCCCCTATAAGAAATTATGTGCGTTCCTTGTCTTACTCATTGTCTCTTATGGAAAATATGTTTATTTAACAGAAAAATATTAAGTGTTATACATCATTGTAATTGGGATTATAACTGCTTCAAAAAAATGCAATAAACAATTGAGTGCCGCATTTAAAAAATAAAGTTGATGATGGTTTAAGGAAAACGAAACGTCGTACGAAAAATTTCTCAACGCTGTTTTGTAGAGCTTAAGAAGTGGCAATGAGAAAGTGTTTTTTGTTTTTTGATATCTCTTTAAATAACGTCAGAAAAAAATAAAAACGAAATCAGCAAATTTCGTTTTTTTCCGGATATCTCCGGAAGTACTCGGAATTTTACAACTTTCTAATCGGCATGTTATTAGGCACCTAAATGCGCAACTTTGCCATAATTTAACCGACTTCGTATCTCTTACGGTTTCCGAAATCCCCATGCATTCACTCGAATCTGTGGCACCCTGTATAGTGGATATTTTTGATGAAGCAATGCGTGTAAATAACGTATTTAATATTGAATTTGCAAGATCGGTGGTGAATTGGCAAGTCGGTGTAACATGGATTGTCTATCGTTCTGTTTTTACATCTTTTTTAATTTATGTTAAGACTGAAATTTTATTATTTTTTTCATGTAGCAAAATAAAATCGAAAAGGTAAAATTAAGTAAAAATGTATTTTTTTGGAAAACGTTGAAAATCGCCAAAAAACTCAAATTTGTGTTCTATGACCTTAAAATAGAGGTGTGCAAAATTAAGCAAAAAATTACATTTTTCATTAATCCGAATAATACCAAAATAATATAGGCTTGTTACTAATTTAAAGGGTTGATGAAAATGTGGAAAATAACTTTTGCTGTAAAAAATATTTTCATGTTTTGACGAAATTTTATCATTTATTTTCTAAAATGCACACGCCACTGGAATTGATTCCCCTGACCCCACACAACCCGGGGCACTCTAAAAGCGAGCGATGCGTCATTGACAGAAATTTTGGACTTGAAGTATAGGTACCTTATATTTAATTCATTTTATACCCTTCTAAATCTGCAAAATATCAGCCATAGTCAATATTACCATTTAAGACATACTAGATTGGTCTTTTAGGTCTATAATAATAATTGTAAATCATTAATTTATTTATATTCCGACCTGACATAATGACATTCTTATGAATTTAATTTTTAGTACCAAATGCTTTTCTTTATTATAATGAGTACTATATGATTTTATTAAAAGTTAAAAATTCCGTTCTTACCCTAGGTATGCTTGCACATTGAAATAAGGAAACTTTTACATCACTCACTCAAATGCAAAAGTAATTTGATTTTAAGAAATGTCGGACATTTAAAATTTTGTATAAAGTTCGGACCATATAACAGATCATATTCACAGCTAGTACCATATGATCGTTATTATGATCCTTATAACATAAATATCTATTAACTTACTCCGTAGAATTCAGTGGTATGGGGGGTATGCTAGACAGTTTCACTAAAATATCAGTATGATTGTATCGAGACTGCCTACTTTTAGACTCAGGACAAATAGTCACTGCTGGAAAAGGGATACTGTAGATTGGAGTCTCGCTTGTTGCGAAGCTTACTATAACCGGACTTCTTTCCCATTTGATGTATACTTCTCTAATTTGATAAGCGCAGACAGCAACAACAGTACTAAAAACTATAAACCACCATCCCCTAAAAACAAAACAGATAAAAATATTACAAAATTTAAGTATGCTGGATTATTAAAATATTATTTTATGACGTATTTAAAATGTAAGCTTATTTTCACTGGCACATAATATTTTATAAACACCTTTTTTCCATTGAATTTCTAATCTTTACTTTTAAACGCCACGGCCATGTTTGCTGAAAAAAATCGCTGGTGTAAACATGGCCGTGGCGTTTGAAAGTCAAGCTTAATGAAAGAAGAGTGTAAAGTAAATAAAAAACGAGTTTTAAAGTGTGTTTAATAAATATTATATGCCAATTGAATACAAAAATCAAGAATTGTGTTAGTTTAATTTTTAAGATTGATAATGTATATCTTAAAAACGTAACGTTTTTTTTCGTATAACTCAAAAACTATTAAAGATATCGCGATGGTGTCAAAAAGACTTTTTTACAGAATTAAAAAACCTACAAAATAGTTTTTTATAGAACTTTCTGGGAGCATTTCCTGGTAAGAAAATCCGAAAAAACTCCAAAAATGAACCTTTTTTAAAAAAAACATATCTCCGTTCGGTATAAAGATTCAGGAGTAATTTTTCGGGAAATAATAGGTAATGTGTGTGAGAAATGGTTTCTGTGTCTACTTTGCTACGCTCGCCGTTTTTCGCGTTCCGCACGACTTTCAGATACTTTTTTCACCGATTACCAACCCCCTGAATGAAAAATTTAAAATGTAGAGAGAAAGATTTTGATCCCTAGTTTCATACGCCGTTTTCAGAATAAAAATATATTGATCTGCCTTAAAATGGTGAGCCTTGCAAAAAATGACCTTAAATTTTTGACGAGCTCTAAAGCAAAAACTATAAATCCGACAGAAACCATCTTTCGCCTAGTAAAACTACACATTATTACCTATAATTTTCCAAAAAAATTACTCCCTAATCTTTATATCGAACGGAGATATGATTTTTTTAAAAAAAGGTCCTATTTTGGAGTTTTTTCGGATTTTCTCGGCGGAAAATGCTTTAAGAAAGTTCTATAAAAAACCATTTTGTAGGTTTTATAATTCTCTAAAAAATTCTCTAAAAACTAAAAAAATCCTTTTGTTTACATTTTTTACCATGTTTTAAAAGATGGCACAATGAGCTCTTTTTGCTGTTGATTGGCCTATACCAAAATTGGTCAAAATCGGCTCTGCCACAACTTTCGAGACAATTATCACAAAATATTTTTAAGATCAGATCAAATATGAATAACGAATTTAAAGATAAAAAAAATATAGTGCATTAAATTATTTACTGTTGACCAAGTTTAGTAAAAATATATATTTTTTAATTAACTTAATTTCTTTGCGTTATTTCCAATAGTTAGGGTTTTTAGAAAATGAAAGGTTGTTTATTAAAAAAAAATAATAATAATAATTAGGCTAAATGACATATCTTGATCTAAACAAATATCTTCTAAAGCAAAGACAGTGATTATTATCAGCCAGCTGTTATATCACTAACCTTTCAAAATAAGTCCTCTTTTCACCAAAATACCTAAACCCATGTATGCTGGAACAGTTACAATACTCCCTAAAATAATATCGTATACTTTTGCAAAAAACTGGCGGATCTTGTTCATCTTCTGAATTATCGGGTGGAGATGCTATTGTCATATTAAAGTTATTATCTAAAAAATAATACATAGAAGCTTACCTTTTATTACTTTTATAAATGTAAGTTAAAAGTAAGTAGGTTGGTTTTAGGTAGCTATTTAATCAGGGCCATAACCAAGGGATGAGTAAGGAAGACTGATTCTCCCTTGAGTCCCCGAGTAGCAGTAATAACGAGTCCCTCCCCCTGAGACGATTCTAAAAAGGCAGGCAACAATGTCGTTTTTTAACAAAATAAATTATAGTTAAAAAAACTTAAAAAACTCGCTTGTAGCAAACCAGACTAAAAACAAGGAAGTTTAAAGGTGTATGGAAGCCCAATACTGTAGAACAAAATTGTCCAGGCGTGCAGGGCAGCGGGAATAGGGGGGTTGGCCCCGCGGAGTTTGCGCAATAAATAGTAGGTCAGAGCCGGACTTCCATAATTCTTTGTTACTATCTATAAAGTTGACATCATCAAATGTCAAATTCAAGCATTCACTGTTTTTTTATTTTTTGCACAAAATTGTTGGTTATTAAACGATACTACCATAGAATATTTAAAATTATTGTGTAATATTGAATTTTATATCATCTGATATAATATGGAAAAAAGCCTTCTATTTAAATGGTTGATATTTTTGTGAGTTTTGTATTTTTACCAAAAATCTTTGTAAATAAAAAAAAAACAAGATTTTTTAAAATAAATTTCAAACATTTTATGATAGTTTCATGTACTTATCACCAATTTTGTGATAAAAGAAGGACAAGATAGTGTAAATGAGTTTAATCTAATCCTAAGATTCTGGTTGTTGATTAAAAAGTGAAAATTTTTATAACTGCTTTTTAGGCATATACTTTTCACTAATAACAAACATTCATGAGACAGAATGACAGTGGTTAAAAATGTTTAGTAACCTTTGGTACATAGGTATCCATTGTAACAGTATCCGTTAAATATTATGTGTCTACAGTATGTCGAGCTTAAAACGTTGATAATGTAAGTTTAAGAAACCAAAAATCTAATTTCTTCTTAAACAAATACAGAAAAAGCAAATTGGAACTTTAGCAAAAAATATTCTACTTTCTTTCATTCAATTAGAGGGACCTGTATATATTAAAATTGGCCTGGTCTGCCCAGTTATTAATAATTTTGATCCTTTAAAAGAATGTACTAAATTATTAAATGAAATAAAAGTACCTAAGTGTAAACCTTATTTTTTTTAATAATCCACAGAAATACACAAACATTGTGGAAATCATCTAAAAGATAGTTGAAATTGCCTTACTTTTCTCACTGCTATTTCCTATGAAATTTTCATTATTTTATTATTCATAATTGATATATTATTATTTTTTCGGTTACCTAACGTTATGTCTCATAAGAAGCACCTAATTTAAATATAAGAAATACTTACCTAAAGTAAAAAATGCCGGGTATGTTACCCTTGGATTTGCAAGACAAAACCATACAACCCTTAATCATTTTGTTTGTGATGATCGCGTTGTTAAATTTAGCGATGCACTTAGCAATTGTTAAAAGTTAACAACGGTTTAGAATCTTTAACAAAACGTCATTGTCAGTGTTATTCAATGATTTTAGTAGGCAACCTGTTAAAATCTGACATTTTGTTAAACATTCTAAACCGTTGTTAACTTTTAACAATTGCAAAGTCCATTGCTAAATTTAACAAAAATAAGAAGGTTTTTATCAATCCAAAAACTTCCCGCAACCCAAAAATATAGGTACTCATACAAAGCAAAACAATCGGCGCAAAGGGCACAAACCACAACGAGATGACGACGTTGACGTTACCGCGGATATAGTTTATAGGCGCCGCGCGCGCCATACCCCAAAAAACCTTAGACAACCTAAGACCATTACGGCTCTCATAAAAGTAAATGTGTTGCCTAACTACACACTGATTTATCAGTGTGTAGTAAGGAACATTAAATATTTCGTGGAATTTTGTTATTGCGCAGAATCGGCGGGGCCAACTCTGACAGTTATTTTCATACTGGGCTGGACATTTTTTGATCGAACGGGCCATAGCATTGGGCTTCCATACACCTTTAAACTTCCTTGACTAAAAATTAGAAAATAATCAATTAAAGTAAAAAAGCGTTTGGTGCTTGATATTAAATGTTACAATCATTTTAGTGGTAGCTATTTATAAAATTTGAGTTATTATAAAAATATAGAAAATTGCACTTACGGTTTTTTTTACTATAATTAATTACTTTTTACTTTTTAGTCCGGTCTGCCATAGAAGTGTTTTTTTTTTAGTTTTTTAAACTATAATCTATTATCTTACTTTTTAATCCCAAAACAACATCAAAGATATTCTTGCCTTGATTTTTAGTATATCTTATATTTGTCAATAAATCTATTATGGCCAACAAATCATAACAAAATTTCATATGGAAAAGGAAAACCCCATAGATAACCAAACATGAACGTTAATTAAAAAACCCTTTCTCAGTATTGTCATTTTAAGAAAGTATTTTTTTATTTTGAGGATCCTAGTCAGGACATTACACCAAAATTATGAAATAATTGTATTATCATCGACTCCTGACCCCTAAACACATTTTCAGACTTCTTGAAGTTGGTTGAAAATCAAGTTGAAAGATTCTGTTACATAAAAAGATACATAGATACATACAGGTAAAGCTAATAGAAGCGTGTTAAATTATTGGAACAAATTCTGCAATTGGTTCCTTGTGAAACCTCCTGTTTATTAATAATAATTAGAAAAGTCACTCTTTGATGTTTCAATATGTGTAAGTAGACTTGACTCTTTCATTATTTCGGCTTGTTAGGTTCTTACAAAACTATTACAAATAACTTTGGTTTTATTAAACTTTGAACGAAAACAAAACAAACACGAGAAATAATAGTCCATCATTAGTTGACAAAATACAGGCATTATTTGGACAACCGAAAATAAGTCTACAGGAATATATCAACCAACCAGTCTCGGGGTTATACAGACTTGTAGAAAGAACAAAACTAGCTAAAGGAATGGTCTAAAAGAAAATGGGAGATTAGCAAGGAAGTTTAAAGGTGAATGGAAGCCCAATGCTATGGCCCATTCGATCAAAAAATGTCCAGCCCAGTATGAAAATAACTGTCAGAGTTGGCCCCGCCGATTTTGCGCAATAACAAAATTCCACGAAATAATTTAATGTGTTGCCTACTTACACACTGATAAATCAGTTGAGTTAATAACATTATCTTATGAGAGCCGGAGTACCGTTTTTTGATTGATAAAAACCTTCTTATTTTAGTGATTAGTGTTTATTAAATTGTGACTATCATTTTGTGTTTATTGTTTGTTACTTATAATATCGTAACAAAATGACTAGAGGTTTATGGTTTTGTCTTGCAAATCCGGGTAACATGCCCGTCTTTTTAACTTTAGGTAAGTATTTTTTTATATTTAAATTAGGTGCTTCTTATAAGACGTAACGTTAGGTACGACCGAATAAAAATAATATATCAATTATGAATAATAGAAAATGAAAATTTCTAGGAAATATTAGTGAAAAAAGTAAGGCAATCTTAACTATCTTTTAGATGATTTCCACAATGTTTGTGTATTTCTGTGGATTATTAAAAAAAAAAAGGTTTATATTTAGATACTTTTATTTCATTTAATAATTTAGTACACTCTTTTAAAGGATCAAAATTATTGATTACTGGGCAGACCAGGCAAATTTTAATATTACAGGCCCCTCTAAATTAATGAAAAGGAAGGTACAATTTTATGTTAAAGTTCCTTTTGCTTTTTCTGTATTTGTTTGGTAATTGTCTCAAAGTTGCCACCCTCTCCAGTTTTGACCAAATTTGGTATACAGGGGTTTTTGGGCGCTGATTACGAATCTGAAAAAAATTTTGCAATGTTTCGTTTTCGAGATATTCATCATCAAAATTGAAAATCAAACTAACCCTATTTAAATATTCCTCCTTCTTTTTGCACAAAATTTTTGATTTTTACACTAAATTAACACAATATTTCACAAACACCTTTTAAAAACTTGTTTTTATGTTTATTTTACACCTTTTTTAAACTTTTATTTTTTGAGCAAATATGGCTGCTGCCTTTGAACTTAAAAGTTCGCAATTTAATGGAAAAAAGATGTAAAATGATGAAGATCTCGGAAACGAAACGTTGCCGAAAAGATATTTTCAGATTTGTAATCAGCGCCCCAAAAAACCCCTGTATACCAAATTTAATTTGATCAAAATCGGAGAGGAGGCAACTTTCGAGACAATACCATTTGTTTAAAAATAAATTGAATTTTGTTTCTTAATCTTGCATTATCAACTTTTTAAGCTCGACATTCTGTCACACATAATATTTAACGGATACTGTTACAATGGATACCCAGGTACCAAAGGTTACTAAACATTTTTAACCACTGTTATTCCTGTCTCATGAATGTTTGTTATTAGTGAAAAGTATATGCCTAAAAAGCAGTTATAATAATTTTCACTTTTTAATGGACAACCAGAATCTTAGGATTAGATTAAACTCATTTACACTATCTTGCCCTTCTTTTATCACAAAATTGGTGATAAGTACTTAATACTATCATACAATGTTTGAAATTTATTTTAAAAAATCGTGTTTTTATTTATTTACAAAGATTTTGGTAAATAAAAAACTTCAAAAATATCGACCATTTAAATAGAAGGCAGTAAAGTGGCGCCATCTATTCTTTTCCATATTATATCAGATGAATATAAAATCAATATTACACAATAATTTTAAATATTCTATGTAGTATCCTTTAATAACCAACAATTTTGTGCAAAAAAAAAAAAACAGTGAATTTGGAATTTGACATTTGATGATGTCAATTTTATAGATATTAACAAAGAATTATGGAAATCCGGCCCTGACCTACTATTATTGCGCAAATTCCGCGGGGCCCCCCCCCCTATTCCCGCTCCCTCAGGCCTGGACAATTTTGTTCCACAGTATTTGGCTTCATA
>JAHBCN010024393.1:0-11893 GCA_019359885.1 Listronotus oregonensis | reverse complement strand
CTTAACTATCTTTTAGATGATTTCCACAATGTCTATGTTTTTTGTGGATTTTTAAAAAAGAAATAAGGTTTATATTTGGGTACTTTTATTTCATTTAATAATTTAGTACACTCTTTTAAAGGATCAAAATTATTGATTACTGGGCAGACCAGGCAAATTTTAATATATACAGGTCCCTCTAATTGAAAAAAGGAAGTACTTTTGGTAGGTTTTTTTGGGGCGCTGATTACAAATCAAAAAAAAAATCGCCAATGTTTCTTTTCGAGATATTCATTATCAAAATCGAAAATAAAAAAATAACCTTATTTCCTATTTCCCCCTTTCTTTTTTGCACAAAATTTTGATTTTTACACTAAATTGGCACAAATATTTCACAAACCCCTTTTTAAAAAAATTTTTTTTATGTTTATTTTACCCCTTTTTTTACACTTTTTTTTTTTAAAGCAAAATATGGCTGCTGCCTTTGAATTTAATGGAAAAAAGATGTAAAATAAATAAAAATACAAGTTTTTAAAAAGGTGTTTATAAAAAAAATGTGCCATTTTAGTGAAAAAATCAAGTTGTGTAAAAAAGAAGGGGAATAAAATTGAAAATGAGGTTAGTTTAATTTTAAACTTTGATGATGAAGATCTCAAAAACGAAACGTTCCAAAAAGATTTTTTTTCCAGTTTTTGTAATCACCCCCAAAACCCCTTTAAAAAAAACCCCGTCAAAATCGGGGGGGAAAGGAAACTTTCGAGACAATACCATTTCCATTGTGTAAAAATAAATTAAATTTTTGGTTTCTTAATCTTGCATTATCAACTGTTACAATGGATCCCAAAGGTACCAAAGGGTTTAAACATTTTTAACCATTGTTATTCTGTCTCATGAATGTTTGTTATTAGTAAAAAGTATATGCCAAAAAAAAGCAGTTATAAAAATTTTCACTTTTTAATGTACAACCAGAATCTTAGGATTGGATTAAACTCATTTTCACTTTTCTTGGCCCCTTTTTTTTTATCACAAAATTGGTAATAAGTACATAATACTATATAATTTGAAATTTATTTTAAAAAAACGTGTTTTTTTTTATTTACAAAAATTTTTGGGAAAAAAGCAAAAAATTCCAAAAAAAATCGTCCATTTAAATAGAAGGCAGTAAAGTGGCGCCATCTATTCTTTCCAATTTTATCGGGGGATAAAAACTAATATTCAAATAATTTTTAAAAGTTCTATAATAGTATCCTTTAATAACTAACAATTTTATGCAAAAAATAAAAAAAAAAGTGAATGTTGGGGGTTTTACATTTGATGATGTTAATGTTATAGATAGTAACAAAGAATTTATGGAAACCGGCCCTGACCTACTACCCTTGGGAAATTCCGCGGGGCCAACCCCTATTCCCCCGCCCTGCACGCCTGGGCAATTTTGTTCTACGGGAGGGGTTCCATACACCTTTAAACTTCCCCGACTTGAACCGATTGCCAAAAGTTTACTTATGTTGGTCACACGTAGCAATACCTCATACCACAATAAACTCAAAAGTTAAACGTTCAGGACGCTTTACCGTCGCTTAGCAGCACATATATAGATTTTATTGATAAAGCCGAAAAATTTTTGGCTGTCGTTAAAAAGGTTAGCCATCTATCAAAAATAAATTCTAACTGTGGCATCCGCATGGCGTGAAGAATGTTTTAATTTATATTGAGTACGCTTATTCGGGCGAAACATACATTTCATAGTGTTGCCAGACCCACGATTCTGAATACCCGCAATAACACTCACTTCCATCATGCACGTGTTCGAAAATAATAAAAGTCAATATCATCTGCTTAGTTTTTTTCCGAATTTTTCGGGGCGAGATTGGCGAAATTAAAATAAATATAGGTATTAACTTGTAAAATTTTTTTGGACGCCCTCTAAGGCGCGAGGCCGTCGGCAGTGGCCGACGTCGCCGACCTAAGCGCCGCCACGGGCCCAGTGAAAAAAAAGATCAAAATGGGCAAAACCCCTAGCATCTAAAAAAGGCATAATATGACCATATTTAATTTCGATATGACCTGTTCTGGGTTTTAAGACTTTATATTATTACCAGAAAATAGATCCGTTTTAAAAAGAAGTCTGGAAATCAGATAAATATAAAGTATAAATATATATTATTTTTTTTAAATTAATTATTTTTCCACTATATATGCTATTGTTTTTTGACCGAGTACTTTATGTTTTATGTTGCCATACCTGAGAATTTTATGTTTTGTGTCACCATAAAGGCTAATATGTCTTTAATTTAGGTTTATAATGCATTCCTGCATATATTAATATAATATATTTTTAAAGTTTTTTTATTTTAATTTGGCTTTCATTGTTACAGGGTTCGAAAATATCCTATATTTTTATAAATATCAAAATATTGGATACTTATGATATATATCTTTTTTTGAAGAAAGCATTATTATTTAGTTATTTGATGCTTCTTAAATACTCAATAATGAAGAAAAATTGTTTCTGCACTTTGTCAATTACTTTTTTTTGTAAAAAATAATGGAATAAACTCAAAAAAACTTAATCTTTGGTAACGAAATGTTTCGGGAAGACTGACGCCATTAATGGCGTATAAAAAAATTGGTTTCCCGGGGGTATACCTTAAAAAATCCTAAAAAATTCGATTTTTTTGATTATAATTCGTAAAGTATTGCATTTGGGAAAAAAAATATTATATAAACTTAATTAAGTGTTTCGTAAAAAAACATAATTTATGTCATATAAAATTTCTTGTAGCTTTTTTAGTTTTGAGATATTGACCTATAAAATTTTCGGCCCAAATTTTGGAAGGGAAAAAGGTTGAAAATCTTTTCGCCATTGTTTAGGCATTATTTTTCTCTTTTTTATAAAAAAAAATCTTTTTCTTTTAATTTTCTGGGAAAAAATTTCCCTTTTGTGGAAATTTGAATAAGCCCTCTAACGGCAATTCAAACTAACAAAAATTTAAATAATTTTAACATTTTACCCCAAAAATAAACCTTTAAAAAGCCCAAGTTTGTTAAAACGGCTTAGCCGTTTCGAAGATAGAGCGGTTTTTCGGAAACCTTTAAATACCCCCCCCTACTTTATTTTTAGAGATACAGCAAAAAATTTTCAGGCAAAAAAGGGTTTTAAAATTTTCCTTGATTTTAAAATTCAGGTATTTTTTTTTTAGGTTATTATAGCAAAAATTTACATAAACATCCTTTTTTTGGGTTCAAGATTGAAGTTAAGCCCCCTAGCGGCCATTTCAGAAACTTGAAAATAATTTCCAGCTATTTCTCTGGGCCACTTTAACTAAAAATATTTTTCCCCAATTTGGGGGATAAAAAAATTTCTGAGATACAGCCGGCGTCTTTTTTTATTTGGATACCCGATACACAATGCTTTAACACCCTGTAACTCGAAAATTTCCACCTAAAACCATGTATATTTTTTTATGGTTTTAAAAACATACATAATATCATATCGAGTCATGAGTCACCTTGTATATTTTAATTTTTTGGGCAAAAAATGCGCAATTTAAAATTATTATTTACGTGTTTGAGAAAATTTTCAATTTTTTTTTTTCTTATGCAAATAATGAATTTGTTCTATATATTATGTACACACCTTTTATTTATTTTAAAAAGCATATACACTTACTTAATACGACTCACAGCTTTTTTCCACTTTTATCGACGTTCTATTAAATGAGGTTTTGATTGGGAAAAAAAAAAATTTTATTTTCTGACTCAGTTTTACTGTATTATAACACAACACAACAACCGATATTACCAGATCTTGGCTTGTTTTTAACGTTTTTTTCCCCGCATAATCACTTTTAAAAATTTTAAATTTTTAATAATCTTTATTGTTTCAATAAGGATTGAAAAAATAAATTTTCGTATTAAATTTTAAAAATTTCAAAAAATAATTAATAAAAAAAATTTCGATTAGTGAGTCGGGATTGAAATTCATTTTTAAAACCCCTCACGTACGAACTTACAAAACTAACGGAAGGCGCCACCAATTTTACGCAGATTCTTATACAAAATTGACTGAATTATTTTAAAAAAAAAACACAATATAACTTTTTTTCTTATTTTATTAAAAAACACTTCCAATATACAAAACATACAAATCTAAAGATTCAAATACAAAAGGGCCCCGGTTGCAGCATTCCCTCTCTTGACTTTGACAGATCACAAACTGGTTTTTCCAAAAACCGGCATTGAAAAATTTTTTACATAACCTAACTGGTTATTTGGGAACATGGGTGGCACCCATGGATCTATCGGTTGTACATTATTATTAGGTATTAAAAAAAAGTGTAAAATGGTTTTTAGAATTATTATTAAAGTATTGCTGAGTGTAACATTTGACAACACCGTTACTTTTTGTGTTAGTTTTTACGGAAATACTGTTAGTATTGGCAACATTGCTATTTTTGGGAACACTGTCGAAATGTTCTTGTAAGGGGCTTTTTTTACCCCAGAAATAGTCCTCCATTTGTATCACATGGTTAACGTAGCCTTGCAGAGTGTCTTCTTGGAGGCACTGTATTGCTTGTAGGGAAATTTTTTTTACTAGTTTGGGGGATATTTTGCCGAGGTTTTTTATTCTAACGAACGCTTGATATCGGCCCAGGCGAGCTGGGGGTTGAATTCACATACAGGGGGAAATCTGAAATGCAAAGTTATATAAACACACTAAAATTTGTTCGAGACATGGACTCTATGTTGGGGAAAAATACATTAAATAAAAAAATCACTCAAATTAAAGTTAAAAAACACAAAAAAAGAAAAAAAAGGTGAAATGGATGGCCACCTAGATCACCGACCTAACCCATTCAGATTTTTTGTAGAACCGATTGAAGGGTAACGAACAAAAATTTTTTTAAAAAAATAATTACCTTAATACAGTGTGTCCGTGACTTTCGATAATTTTTCAATTCGGCCACACGGCAGTCTATCCCGATAATTTTTGATAATTCCATATAAATCAGGACATGTTTGGGCGGGAAATTTAGATTTTTTCTTTTAAAAATTCTATTAGAGTTGATTTAGCGCTATATTCATTGGGAATGTCGGTATAATCCTAAAAAAAATTTTACTATTTGTTTATATCAATGATTTTTTAAAAATACAGACAAAAGGTTTTATATATATATATATATATATATATATATATATATATATATATATATATATATATATATATATATATATATATATATATATATATATATATATATATATATATATATATATATATATATATATATATATATATATATATATATATATATATATATATATATAAATTTAAAATTTTTAATAAATTTTAAATATTATTTTTTTAAAAAATTATATATTAAATTAAATTAAAAATAATAATTATTTAATAAAATTTTTTATTTTTTATATTTTTAATATTATTTAAATTTTAAAATAATTTAATATTAAAAATATAAAATAAAAAATTTATAAAAAAAATAATTTTTAAATTATTTTATAAAAATATATAAATATTTTTATAATAAAAATAAAAATATATATTTAAATTTTTTTTTTTTTTTTTAATTTATTTTTTTTATAAAATAAATATTATAAATAAAATTTTTTATTAATTTAAAAATTTTTTTTAAAATATTAATTATTAAATTAATTAATTAAAAATAAAATATAAATTTTTTAATTTTTTTTAATATATATATATATATATATATATATATATATATATATATATATATATATATATATATATATATATATATATATATATATATATATATATATATATATATATATATATATATATATATATATATATATATATATATATATATATATATATATATATATATATATATATATATATATATAAAATATATAAAAAAAAACCCCCTCTAACATAGGAGGCTCCTGGGCATTTTGGATGTCCCCAATTCTAAAATACCAATAATAATTTTGTGGCTTGTATTTCAATTTCCGTCTCGTTTCCCCCGTGGTTCATTTTTGGTTGGGACTGGGGGGGAGTGCGGTAAAATTCGGAAGAATTATCTGCCCAGTTTAGTTCTGTACTACGTTTTTTTTTTTAGTAAGAGGATGCAGTGTTTATAGGCAAGTAGTAGGAGCTAGCTGGTCAACCGACTTGATCGGATTTCTTATCAGCCATAAATTTAAAATTAGTTGCTTACGGGACCGCAACGTTTGCTAGGGTCTTAAGAACCAAACAGTTTTTCCTAATAAAATAATAAAATTTTTTCTAAAATAAATAATGGAACGTAGAAGATATTCTTAAAAAAATAAATTAATGTGCATTCACAGAAAAAAAAAAGAAAAACTCTTTGAAGTTATCGAAGATGCTCAAATAAACCCCCTTTTTTGACCCAAAACAATAACCAAGATTGTCATAAAACGCCTTCTGACTTTTTTTTGCTAGAATGTGGGGGTAATAATCAAAAAAATTTTCAATTTATAATTGCAATTCTTGTAGATTATTACCCCTATTCTCCAAACCATAAATTTGTGATTTTACGTACCCAAGAAAAAAAATCATTGTTATTTTCCATTTCCATTACAGTTTCAAAAAAATTGCATTCGTCTAAAATGATCATCAGGAAAATTTCATAGGTTTTTCTTACTTTGTAGGATCGGATTTTTTTTTCTCAGCACTCTCCCCACTGATCTTCTGCTCAAAAACCCTGTTTTGAATTGTATTAATGAAAATTGTAGGATTTTTAAAACACTTGCCACTACCATTTTTTCCTTCATTTTCCTTTCGTTGTTTTCTTCTGGGACACTATCATGTTTGTTTTTTTTTGGAGATAAAAAAAAAATGTCAAAAGGGTTTTTTAATGACTCGGTGAATAGTGGAAATCGTGGGGTCGGCCTGGTTGGGAAAAAAATTAATAAATAATTCCCCAATTCCCCTAACAGGATTTTCACGGTGATACCATTTAATAATTTTAATTTTCTCTTCCCCGTTCGTAAACATCCCTTATTAATAATTATTATTTTATTAAAAAAAAAATTTTTTGGTCGCAAATAATCGACACAGTAAAACTTTAGCTGTCGAGCGTTCGATAGAAAAAAATTTTTTCAGGAATAAACGTATTGAGTTGATGCTTTGCCGGCCAGCGCGTCTTATGAAATTTTTTTACCGAAAATTATTTATCGATAAGCAATGCGTGCGGCGTTTTTAGGTAAACCCAAAAAGCTCCAGGATTGTCCTATGTTCGCACCTCTGCGCTTTACTGTATATATATGTATATATATATATATATATATATATATATATATATATATATATATATATATATATATATATATATATATATATATATATATATATATATATATATATATATATATATATATATATATATATATATATATATATATACAGTGTGTCCCAAATTGGTGGGGGGAAAGTATGGGGATCTTGGAAACCACGATAGATGAAAATCGGTTAAATGGGGAAAGTTTTGGACAATTTTGTTGTAAGCTAAACCCGTTTACTACATGGTTTTATCTATTCAGGTTTTTGAGAAATTTTGAAAAAAACAGAAACATGCATTTTCGAAAATCGGCCATATTTTTTTATAAGTAAAAATTTTTCAAATCTGTAAAAACCCTTTTAAAACAACTTTTTTTTTGAATATGACCGAGTAGTCAATTTTTTTTTTCTACGTTTCGGGTTTTTTGAATCATCATCGACTTTATTTTTTTATATGGACGCCATATTGGATTTTTACGAAAATAGTTTTTATTTTATTTCAACAATGTATAACAAAATTTAAAAAGTTTTTAACCCCATTTATTTCAAAAAAAAAAATATTATCTCAGTTGGCCTTGATCCGGCGAAAGTCATTTTTTTTTTTTAAACAATAAAATATTAGTATCTAATTTTCAAAAAAGATAAGCTGAACAATATTTTACAAAAATGGGTTCCGGGAAAATAGCCAGAACGTTAATACCGTGTTACAAAAAAAATAAAGTTGATGAATCATCATCAACACTTTTTTATATGGGCCCAAAATTGGATTTTTTTACAGCCAAATAGTGATTTTATTTTTTTTTCAACAATGTATAAATGTTATAGTTTAGGAGTTTATAACCTCATCCACTTCAAAAAAAAAAATATTTTCTCAGTTGGCCTTGATTCCGGCGAATGTCATCTAGCGTTATTTAAGTTAGCTCGGGGCGTTATTAACATTTTTTTAACTTTGTAAAATGGTTAATTATTTAAAGAAAACTTAATATTTTGCAACGTTATTTTTTTAAAGCAATAGAAATTTAATATAGCTGCGCAAACTTATTTCGACAATTTTCCTGACAGGCAGCATCCTAAACTAACAAACTTTCAAAACTGGTTACAAATTTGCTTAACATCGGAAGTTTTAAAAAACCACGACCTAAAAGTACGTTGAAGAAAATCGACAACGAGATGCTGCAGTTAACCCAAATTTTAAAAAAAATCCAACATCCTCAGCCAGGGATGTTGATAAAAATTCCACATACCTAAGTCAACCATTTATAGGGTAGTTAGGACTATTTTTTAAAAAATATCGTTAATATGTTGAGAAATATGGACATTTTGAATTTTAGGTCGTTATTTTACATCTTCATTTAAGTAGGAATATTAGTTTAGCCACTTTTCATTGTTTTTGTTTCCCTTGTTTCAATTAACTTGTTACGTGTAGTTTTGTTGTAACACGGTATTAACGTTATAGCTATGTTCGCGAAACCCATATCTGTAAAATATCTGTTCAGCTTATCTATTTTGCAAATTACTAACATTTTATTTTTAAAAAAAAAAATGACGTTCGCCGGAATCAAGGCCAACTAAAAAAATATTTATTTTTTGAAAAAAATTAAAATGAACTCTTAAATTATAACATTTTTCATTGGAAATCAAAAAAAAAGCCTATTTTGCGTAAAAATCCAGTAGGGGTCCATATAAAAAAATAAAGTTGATGATGGTTCAAAAACCCGAAATGTAAAAATAAAAATTATTTATATTCAAAAAAAAAATTTTTTGGGAAAAATTTTTTAAAAAAATTTCCTTAAAAAAAAAATATGGGATTTTCGAAAATGTTTTCATTTTTTTCAAAATTTCTCAAAAATCTGAATGGTAAAACCATCTATAAACGAAATTAGTTTACTAACAAAATTGCCCAAAACCCCCATTTAAGATTTTTTTTTATCGTGTTTCCAAATTCCCACATTCCCCACCAATTTGGGACCCCCGTATATATATATATATATATATATATATATATATATATATATATATATAATATATATATATATATATATATATATATATATATATTTTATTGGTTACTATCCTTTAAGACTTTTATCCCTGAAAAGTCTAATAGGGCCATTGGGATCCTATAGGACTGCGAAGGTTGATTCGCGTGCAGTTTAGAACAATCAAATCTCATAAGCAGGCTTTGAAGTAGTTACGGGGAAACTGAACAGTGACTAGAAGGGGGGGCCAAGGGCGAAGAAGTACTTCGACAAAAAGATCATATTGCGTTAAGCATTGGCAAACCCCAGGGCTACAACACCCAAAACCCCTTTAGTTGTTCAAATTTTCAACAAGGAAGAAAAAATTGAAAGCCCCTTTTTGGTTTGCACGTGACTTAAGGCATGTCATGTAAAATATCGCCAAACCCCAGAAGAAGTGCCCCTTTAGGGCGGTACAGACTTTAGGCCCAATTGGGACGTTTTGGGAACCCTACTTTTATGGGCAATAATGGGCCCTTTCCCAAAAACTTTGAAAATTTAGACAACGCTTTAAAAATTAAAAAAAACCCTCTCATGTTTCTTCCCCCACCAGATCTAAACCCCATTGAGCAAGTATGGGGTGTGCTTCAAAACCCCCTTTACAACCCCCTTTCCCCCCCCAACACCCAGGACCTAAAAAAAACAAAAAAAATATTTATTTTCTTTTTTTTATTAATTTGTGTTAAAAAGCACAACACACAACACTAATGAACTTATGTCTACATTTAATATTTTTGTTTCTTTTTTAAAATTTTCTGTTTTATTTGTGTGAAGACCTTTATATTCAAGGAAGATTGGGCCCTTTTTTTAAATGTTTACATTTTTTCTCCCCTTTTTAAACATTTCTGGGTGTTAGTTCAGATTTAAAACATACAAGGTTTATATATATATATATATATATATATATATATATATATATATATATATATATATATATATATATATATATATATATATATATATATTAAAAATATATATATATATATATATATATATATATATATATATATATATATATATATATATATATATATATATATATGTATATACAAAATACATATATACATATTACATATATAGGATAAAAATAATGTAAAAAAAAAACCTAAATTAAAATTAAAATACTTAATTTGATACAAAAAATAATTTCACAACAAACAAAAATATATAAAATTTCACGGGAATACTAATCTTTTATAGACAAACAAAACCGGACGACAAACAAGCCCTTGAAAAAAACATAATCAATAATGGTTTAGTATTACGAATTTAAAAGTCATACCAGGGGGCAAGAACCTCCAGGCGGAAAAGTATCATGTACTCGTCTACCGGTAATATTTTTTTTTAATTAAAAAATTTTTTAAGACTCTAGGACGATTTTTAAAAATTTCAGACCTTCGAGGGTTTGGGATCATTTCTTTTGAATTTTTTTCGGCTCTCGGACGTACTTGGGGGTTAAAAGGAGGGATTCAAGGGTAGCAAACCCCAAAAAAATTTTTTCATTTTTTCTGACTCTAGGACGTTTCTATTTATTTTTTGTTAATTTAGTAAATAAAAAAATGAAATGTAAACATATATTGTTTTTTATGATTTCTGTACTGGGGGGATTATTATTTTTATTAGTTTCCCTTTTTTTATGGGTCCACCCTATAACAGTATTAACAGGTATATTGGAAAAAGATTTTCCTTATCCTTTGTCTGGTGGAAATGTCAGGTTGCAATTCTGAATCCCAAAATGAATTTTGCTGTTTAACAAAAATGGTATTAATAATTGCGATTAATGACGGCTATTTAAGGGGTTTAATCATCCATGGTGTATTATAATTTTAAAAAAATAATTTTAAAAGGTTATTTTTTTAATTAAAAAAGTAGGGTTTTGCATTTAAAAAAAGGTTAGGGATGATAACTTTTTGACCCTGTACATTTATTTCGAAAACGTCAGATTATTTAAGATCATTATAAAAAAATTTTTGTAAAACTTTTTTTTTATCTCTTTTTTCTAAGAAAAAATAGGGTCATTCTGAAATTGACAATTTTTTGAAAATTTTTTTTCCCAACTTTAAGGGAATTTACTCATGTGAGAAAAAAGGGTCTCAATTTTTTTTTTTTAATCTTACCAATATTAGGTCTAAACAGTCTTTCAGCCCCCCCCAAACCCCACGTTGAAAATTGTTTATTTACCGTCTCGAACGCAAAACCCCCCCTTTTTCCCCGAAAATTCTTTTTATCATTAATCGTTTTTTTCCCAGCCGTCCATTTCTCGTCCAAAAAAACATAAACTTCCCCCGTTCCCGGGTTTTTTAATTTTCTGCAAGTAATTCAGTCTTGCGCGGAAAATTTCCCGGGTTTTTCCCGCAAAATTCTTTTACCTTTCGGGCCCCTTTTGCCATTCAAAACCTTTGGTGCAACAGCCTAAAAAAAAATATACCCATATCCAGGGTCTTGCAGCTCACCTCCCGCTTAAGTGGCTCATTTATTATTCACTGTAAAATTTTCATATTGTACAGACGTTACCTTTAACCCCGGTGCATTTCAGGAAAACAATTTTGGTTATACAGGGTTCACAAAAAAATGACGTCACGATGGTCATTTTTTTAAAAATTTAATC
>JAHBCN010024392.1:0-11902 GCA_019359885.1 Listronotus oregonensis | reverse complement strand
TTTTTTGACATATGCACAATTGGGTTTTCCCCAATTTTCCAAAAATTTCAACTTTTCATCTGTTCCCTTTTTTTTTATTTGGGTTTTTTTTTTCAAAAAAATATTTGCGACACAAACCCCAGCGACCTACAACATATTGCCAAGAAACATTGACGTTTTTGGTCGAATGTAACAAGTCAATTTTTTCGCTGTTTTAACCCCTTACCCGATCGAAAAAAAAGGGCAAAAATTTTTATATAGATGGGGGGTCACCCGAGGTACCCTGTACCAAATTTCAAGGGTACCCCCCCTCAGGGGGGGGGGAAAGAGTAAAGGAAATAAGGGGTGTAGCCCCCAAAAAAAAGATAGGATATGCGATTTTTGCCGCAAAAAAGACAAGTTTGGGGGCTCCTTTTTTCTTTTTTAAATTTTTTACGGGGTTTTTCCCAAAAAAGCGGTGCAAATCGTCTTTAAAAAATTTTTTAAATGAAAATTATCTCAAAAAAGGTGCTTTGGAGAGTTTTAAAAATAAAATTGGAAATCTTTTTTTCCCCTAAGGCCCCCCAAATATATCTAAAAAAAGACATGTCCAAATTTTTCCCAAGGTCATGGGGGGGTCAGTGACTTTGAGGCGCCAAAACTAAAAAAACGGTCGAAAAAAAAACGGGGTTTTCCCTTTTTAAAGGGGTCTTTTAAATTTTAAGGATGGACAAAATTTGAAGGTTCCAAGGGGGAGGCAAAAAGGAGGGTAATGTAACTTATCTTTTAAAACGGGCGCCCCAAAGCAAAACGGACCCTTTTTTGGGTTCCTCCAAAGAAAGAACTGCCCCCCAAATACCCCCCAAAACCCTTTCCCCTCGTGATTTTTTTAAATGACCTTGAAGCAAATGTGGGGTTAGAATTTTGAATTTTAAAAAACCCAAATTAAAGATACAAAAAAACTTAAAAAAAATAAATTTGTAGCTGTTATAAAAACAAGAAAAAAAGGTTTCCCCTAAGTTTTTTGCTAGCTGTCATTTTTTTTCGAGATATAGATTTGAAAAAAAAGGGAAAAATAAAAAAATCAAAAAAATTTTTGTCTATAACTAAAAAAAAAAAAAAAAACAAGGGGAAAAAAATTTAATATACATATAAAACAGTCTTGGTTAGTTTTTTTCCCCAACTTAAGGTTTAATACACGTAAATAATATGATTTTATATTTAAGGTAAAAAATGACGTCACAAATAATTTAGTTTACTTTTTTGTCAAATTAATTTTTATGTATCTTGCATGGAGATATTAACGTTTATTTTTTAGAAAAAAAAGTTTATTATCTAAAAAACTATAAATGCTACACGAAAGTTAATGAAAAAAATTATGTTTTTTTGCAATAAATTTCTTTTAAAGTTTTTAAACCTTTATTACGTAGACCCAATACTTTTGGGAGATTTATTTAAAAAAACCGTTTTTCCCGGTTTTTTTAAAACATATATGGTAAAAAAAAAAAAAAAATTACAGAAATTTTTTTGGTATTTTTTAAAACGTTTAAATAAATAAAATTAATTATTTACAAAAAAAAAATTTGAAAATTTACGTAAAAAAAAAAAATATGTTTTTTTCCTTTTTTGGGACTAATTTTGCTAAAAAATACATTTTCATTTATTTTCCCCTTTACTGTTCGTCTTATAAAAAGTATGTATATGACCTTTTATATAGACAATGAAAAAAGCTTCATTTTATGTTATTTAAAATTTTTCCCGGGTATCTCTTATAGTTTTCGAGAAATTACGGATTTTAAAAAAAAATTTAAAAACGTCAATATCTAAAAAACAAAAAAAGGGCAAAAAAAATTTTATATAAAAAAAATTTTTCTTTAAAGGCCTTTTAAATTTGGGGTTTTATAAACTTTACGTCTAAATGCAATAGTTTTTGAGTTATAATAAACAAACCGAATTTCGGGGATTTTTTTAAGACATACCCCTGGAAAAAAGGCGAAAATGATTTTTTTTTTTTTTTGGGTTTTCCAAAATTTTTTAAAAATTTTTAAATTTAATAAAATAAATTATTTATAACAAAAAAAAAACAAAAAAATTTCGAAATAAAACAAATATATATATTTTTTATTTTTGGCTAAAAATTTTGGGTCAATTCACAATTTTTTGTTTATATCTCCTTTATTATTTTTTTCTTATTAAAAATGTTTATATAACCTTTTCCCTAGACAATTTAATAATCTTTCTTTTTTCATATAAAATTTTTTTATTCGTTTATTGTTTTTTAGATATAATAGATTTTTTTTTTAAATTTTAGAACGTCAATACCCCAAAAACTATAAAAACCACAAGAAATTTTACAAAACATAAATTGTGTAATTTTTCAAGATCCCTTTTAAATTTTGGGGTTTTATAATTTTTCGTCTAAAAACAAATTGGGTGTATATGGTTATAGGTGTGGGGAAATTAAGGAACTTTGAAGGTTTCCCAAAGGGGGGCCAATTTGATTCACTCGGTATAACGTCCGTGGGAATTTTTTTAATTGTTATAAAAATATATATTCCCATAATTTATTTGATTTTTAAAATATTGAAAATTTTAATAAGGTTTTTTTATATTTTGAGATTTTCTAATATAATTATTTTGTGGGCTCATACAGTATAGTAATTGTGATGTTTTTTTATAACTATATATAAATAAAACATTAATCCTATAAATATTTTTTCCATTTGCAATAATAACGTTATAATAATCTTAATTATAATTTTTTTTCATTTTTCCAAAATTTTTTGGTTTTTTAAAAATTTACATAATATTTTTTACAAGTTGTTTCTTTCCGAGCAACGATATATTATGGTGGTAAGGGGAGGGAAATTTTTTTTTGTCACAAAAAAGAAATCATTTTCCCAAAAATCTATACCGGGGGGACACATTATTTTTTTTAAACCCTTTTAATAAGAAAAAATTTTAAAAAAAGGTTGTGTTACGTAAAAATTAAAAAAAAATTAAAGATTAAAAAAAAGGAGGGGATAAAAAAACCAAATTTACCAAAACATAATTTGTACCCAATATATGTCCTTATCCACATGTTTTGGGCCAGATATCCACAGATCCACAAAAAACAACTAACCACAACTAACCAAAACTAACCGCAAAAAAAACTAAAATCCCCTTGTTTTATCTTTAAATAATTTTTTTTTTTTAATTCCATTCTTTAATATGAATCTTAAAATTTTTAGCGATTTTTTTAATACCCTGTATAATGTAAAAGCCTAATTTATTTAACTTTTTAAACACACTGTATAACATTTATAATTAAAAAAAAAAAAATATTCATGTTTGCCAAAAACATAAAAATTCAGTATAAACCGTCATTTTGAATGTAAAACTTTTTAATACCCTGTATAATGTATTAAACAGTAAGGGTTTATTTACCCTTTTTCACAACCCTGTTTTAATTTTTGATTAAAAAACTGAAAAACCATGTATACGAAAACAAATAATAAAAAAACCCTCACATAATATCCCCATCCTGTATAATTCCAAAAACCCCCCACTTTTTTCTAAAAAAACTGCCCTTTAAAAAATCCTGTATATAATTATCTATTATGTTATAAATTTTGTTTACTTTAATACCTGTATAATATATCAGATAAACCTCCCTTTTCAAATCCTGTGTATAATTTAAATGTTTTAAATAAAAATAATAAGAAAGTAACACGTTTACCGAAACACGCTGTATAATATCATACATCCTACCTGTAAGTTTTGGCCCAAACCATTTATAACATCCTGTATAGGACTAAAATTTCACTACTTTTGCCAAAAATACATGACTTTTAAAAATCCTGTATATAATTTTAAATTACATCTTATAAATATACATTTTTTTATTATTATAATACCCTGTATAACGTCTAAACTAATCTAAACCTATTTATTTATCTTTTATATATACTCTGTATATAATATTACACGTAATAGCTGCAGGGCACTGCGTATGCGAAAGGCAAAAGATTTAAATCGTCCCTCGTATATGTCCCTTGCTCTTCCAAAATGACCTTTCTTAGCAAGATTTTGTACAGAAATACGGCACAGTTTCATGAAAATCACGCATAGGGTCTTGAAAAATTCGAATTTTCCGATTCAAATATAATTTTCAACCTGTATACCTATTTTTAGATATTACGAAATAAAGACACAAGTTAAAAATCAACTGACAGCTCAAATCTTTTTAAAAAACCTCGTATAGACGACACCCTTGTGTGGACAGGAGCTCGTTTTTGACAAATATTCCAGCCTTCTAGTCGATTTTAAGAGGTTGAAAACTCGCGATTTTTGGGCACAAATGTGTAATTTTTTTAAAACGTGTTTTTCACCCATTTCTAAGTGTCGTACGAAAAATGGTAAATACATCCGTGATAGCAATTGGACGATCTAAATAATGGCGCAAGGTTTTTTGATTAATTTAGAAATAAAGCGGCCATTTACTATCAAATCGACACTTTTTAGTGAATTTTAAAATTCATATCTCCAAAGTATTTACTCTAGCGACTTGAATTTTGGATATGGTTTTTAAGCAAATATTGTATATTATGCCGGAATTTTTTTTAGAATTTTAGTTTTAAATATTTTTTTCCGTAAAAAAAAATAATGTGTAAAAATGTCCTTTTTTTCGAAAAAAATCGAAAATTTTCAACCCTTTATAAAACTCCTGTAAAAATAGTACGACAAGTTTTATATCCATAATTTAGAGGTTGCAAGGAATACGTTACATATTATTTTCTCGATTTAGGTCACTTTTTCGAAAAAAAATTAAAAACATCCAAAAATGGGACAAAACGTGACATGATTTTTATTTTTAAAAATTTCTCTAATAAGGGCTTTTTTTTAAACAGAGGACCATTTGGGCACTTTGTGTCCTAAATTTGGCTTTCATAATCTACCGACCGCAAGTCGATCAGGTACCTTTTTCGGGGTAAGGTGCCCAAATTTGGTCAATTTTTGGTCAAAAAACGTTGATAAAATTTTTTTTTTTATCAGTTTGCGCCCAAATCAATAGGGTTCTGAACGGGACCAATTTGACCTGTATGAAAAATTTGTTTCGAAAAAATAAAACCCTGGACAGAAAATTTGGATTACGCTCACCTCGTTTTTTGAAAAGTCACATTTTTGCCAAATCCTGTATTTATCACTTCAATTGTTTTTAAATTTTTTTTGACATTACAATTAGTTCCCAATTTTCCTGAAAATTTCAATTTCCATCTTTCCCTTTTTTTTACTTATAAATTTTTTTCAAAAATGCAGCAACCCCAACCCCAGCGACCACAACAAGCTGCCCAAAGAAAACATTCGACTTTGGTCGAATGTAACAAGTCAATTTTCGCTGTTTTAACCCCTTTCGATCGAATAAAGGTCTAAATTTTAAGGTAGATCGGGGTCACCAGGTACCTCCGTACCAAATTTCAAGTCGCTACCCCCTCAGGGGGGCGGGGTAGAGTAAAGGAAATAAGAGTGTAGCTCCTTAACCAAAAAAGATAGCGATATGGGGTTTTCCGCAATAAAGAAAGATTCGGGGCTACCTTCTTTCTATTTAACATTTCTACAGGGTGTTTCAAAAAAGCGGTGCAAATCGTCTTTGAAAACTTTAAATGCAATTATCTCGAAAACGGTGCGTCGGAGAGCCTTAAAAATGGCAACCCATATGGACATCTCTGATGTCCATATGGCCTCCTAATATATCCTAAAATAGACATTGCAAAATTTCAAGGTCATCGGGAGGTCACGTGACTTTGAGGCGCCAAAACTCAAAAACGGTGCGACGACAAAAAACGTGGTTTATCCCTTTTTTGAAGGGTCTACCCACCTTAACTGGATGGACAAAATTTGAAGGTTCCAAGTGGAGGGAAAAGGAGGTAATGTAACTTATCTCAAACGGTGCGCCCCAAAAAGCAAAACGGAGCCTTTAGGTACCTCCAAAGAAAGAACTGCTCCCCAAATACTCCCCCAAACCTTCCCTCGTGATTTTTTGGATGACCTTGAAGCAAATGTGAGGTTAGAATTTTGAATCTTAAAAACCATTAAAGATACAAAAAACTTATAAAATAAATTTGTAGCTGTTATCAAAACAAGAAAAAAGGGTTTCCCCTAAGTTTTTTTGCTAGCTGTATTTTTTTTCGAGATATAGATTTGAATAAAGGGAAAAAAAAAAAATCTAAAAATTGTTCGTCTATAACTAAAAAAAAAAAAAAAAAAAAAAAAACAAGGGGGGAGAAAAATTTAATATACATATATATACAGTCTTGGTTAGTTTGCTTTTTCGCAACTTAAGGTTTAATACACGTAAATAATATGATTTTATATTTAAGGTCAAAATAGCAAAATAATTTAGCTTACTTTTTTGTCAAATTAATTTTTATGTATCTTGCATGGAGATATTAACGTTTATTTTTAGAATGTTTATTATCTCAAAAACTATAAATGCTACACGAAAGTTAATGAAATAAATTATGTATTTTGCAATAAGTTTCATTTAAGTTATATAACTTTATTACGTAGATCCAATTTTCGAGATTTAGTTAAAAACCGTATTTCCGGGATTTTTAAAACATATATGGTAAAAATAAAAAAAAAATTACAGAAATATTATCTTTGGTATTTTTAAAACGTTTAAATAAATAAAATTAATTATTTACAACAAAAAACTTGAAAATTTACGTAAATAAAAAAAAATATGATTTTTCCTATTTTGGACTGAAATTTTTGCTGAAAAATACATTTTCATTTATATCTCCTTTACTTTCGTCTTATCAAAAGTATGTATATGACCTTTTATATAGACAATGTAAAAAGCTTCATTTTATGTTATTTAGAATTTTCCGTATCTTTTTGTTTTCGAAAATTACGGTTTTTCTTAAAAATTTAAAACGTCAATATCTCAAAAACCCCAAAAGCTAAAAAAAATAAAAAAAAAAATTTTTTTCCCCAAAAGGGCCTTTAATTTAAGTTATAAAAACTTTACGTCTAAATGCAATATTTTTGAGTTATTAAACAAACCGAAGGGGATTTTTTAAGCCCCCCGGGAAAAAAAAGGCGAAAATGATTTTTTTTTTTTTTGGGATTTTCTCTGAAAATTTTTAAAAATTTGGTATTTAATTGAATAAAATAAATTATTTATAACAAAAAAACTAAAAAAATTACGTAAATAAAAAAAATATATATATTTTTTTTTTTGGGCTGAAATTTGGGGTCAATGTCACATTTTCGTTTTATATCTCCTTTATTTTTTTTTTATTAAAAATGTTTATATAACCTTTTCCATAGACAATTTAATAATCTTTTTTTTTGTCTTAAAATTTTTTTGATTCGTTTATTTTTTTTGAATATAATAGATTTTTTTAAACTTTTAGAACGTCAATACCTAAAAAACTATAAAAGCCACAAGAAATTTTACAAAACATAAATTGTGTAATTTTACAAGATCTTTAATTTGGGTTATATAATTTTTTCGTCTAAATGCAAATTGGGTGTATATGGTTATAGGTGTGGAAATTAAAAACTTTGAAGGTCCAAGGAGGGCCAATTTGATTCACTGGTATAACGTCCGTGGGAATTTTATTAATTGTTAAAAAAATATATATTCCCATAATTTATTGTTTTTTAGATATATTGAAATTGTAATAAGGCTTTATATATTTTGAGATTTTCAAATATAATTATTTTGTGACTCATACAGTATAGTAATTGTGATGTTTTTTGATAACTATAAAAATACACTTTAAATCCTATAAATTTTTTTTCCATTTAATAATAACGTTATAATACATCTTAATTATAATTTTTTTTCATTTCCCATATTTTTGGTTTGTAACAATTTACATAATATTTTTTACAAGTTGTTTTCTTTCCGAGCAACGATATATTATGGTGGTAAGGGGGGGGAAATTTTTCTTGTCACAAAAGAAATCTTTTTCAAACATCTATCCCGTGGACACATTTTTTTTTCTTAAACCCTTTTAATAAGAAAATTTAAAAAAAAGGGTTGTGTTACGAAAAAATTTAAAAAAACAATTAAAGATTAAAAAAGGGGGGGATAAAAACCATATTCACCAAAATTTTTGTACCACAATATATGTCCTTATCCTACATGTTTTGGGCCAGATACCCCAAATCCACAAAAACACAACTAACCACAACTAACCAAAAAACCCCCAAAAAAAAAACCCCGAAAAAAAAACCATTTTTTAAAAACCCCCTTTTTTGGTTTTTTAAATCCCTTTAAATAAAAAAATTTTTTAATTTTTTCCATTTTTTTTTAAATTAAAAAAAAAATTTTCTTTTAAAAAAAGTTTTTAAAAACCGATTTTAATTAATTTTTAAACCCTGTATAATGTTTTAACAGTAATTTATTTATTTTTTAACACCTGTATAATTTATATTAAAAAAAAAAGAAACCATGTTCAAAACAAAAAAAAAACCAAAAATTAAAAGTTTTTTAAACCCCCCATTTTGAAAATGTTTAAAAAACCTTTTAAAATTTACTTTTTTTAAAATTTTTGTTTTTTTTAATATTGATTATTTAAAAAACCCCTTTTAAAACCCCTTTTAAAATTTTAAAATTTTTTTAAAAAAAATTGAAAGTAACAGTTAGAAACATTAAAAATATCATTTTAATTTTTAAACCTTTTAAAAATCCGTATAACAAAAATTTCCATTTTTCCCAAAAATACATGTTTTTTAAAAAAAAATCCTGTATATAATTATCTATTATGTTAAAAATTTTTTGTTTACTTTAATACCTTGTATAATATATCAGATAAACCTCCCTTTTCAAATACCCTTGTATAATTTAAATGTTTTAAATAAAAATAATAAAAAGTAACACGTTTCGAAACCCCTTATAATATCATACATCCTACCTTAGAAGTTTTGGCCCAAAACCCATTTATAACATCCTGTATAGGACTAAAATTTTCATACTTTTTTGCCAAAAATACATGACTTTTTAAAAAAAAATCCTGTATTTTTTAATTTATTAAAATTCACTCTTATAAATATACATTTTTTTTTTTTATTATAATACCCTGTATAACGTTAAACTAACTAAACCTTTTATTTTTTTATACTCTGTATATAATATTTACACGTAATAGCTGCGGGGCACTGCGTATGCGAAACAAAAGATTTAAATCGTCCCTCGTAATGTCCCTTGCTTTTCCAAAAAGACCTTTCTTAGCAAGATTTTGTCGAAATACGGCACAGTTTCATGAAAAATCCGCAGGGGGCTTGGAAAAATTAATTTTTCCGTTCAAAAAAATTTTAAACCCTTTAAACCCTTTTTTTTTAGATATTACGAAATAAAGACACAAAGTTAAAAATCAACTGGCTCAAATTTTTTAAAAAACCTCGTATAGCGACCCCCTTGTGTGGACAGGGCTCGTTTTTGAAAATATTCACAGCCTTCTAGTCGTTTTTAAAAGGGGGTTTAAAAAACTCGTTTTTTTGGGCAAAATGTGTTTTTTTTTTTAAAACGTGTTTTTCACCCATTTCAAGTGCCGGAAAATGGAAAATATCCGTGATAGGCAATTGGACGATCTAAATAATGGCGCAAAGGTTTTTTATTAATTTAGAAATAAAGCGGCCATTTACATAAATCGACACTTTTTCTGAATTTTAAAAATTCATATCTCCGAAAGTATTTACTCTACCCTTGAATTTTGGATAGGGTTTTTAAAATATTGTATTTTGCCGGAATTATTTTAAATTTTAGTTTTTAAAATATTTTTTTCGTAATAAAAATAATGTGAAAAATGCCTTTTTTTTCGAAAAAATCGAAAATTTTCAAGCTTTATAAAAACCCCGTAAAATAGTACGACAAGTTTTATACCCATTTAAAAATTTTGCAAATACGTTACATATTATTTTCTCGATTTAAGGTCACATTTTCGAAAAAAATTAAAACATCCAAAAATTTGGGACAAAAACGTGACATGATTTTTTTTTTAAAAAATTTCCCCAATAAGGCATTTTTTAAAAGAGGACCATTTGGGACTTTGTGCCCAAATTCCCCTTTATAATCTCCGACCGAAGTCGATCGGGGGTACCGTTTCGGAAAGGGGTCCCAAATTTGGTAAATTTTTTTGGAAAAAACGTTGATAAAATTTTTTTATTATCAGTTTGCGCCCCAAATCAATAGGGTTCTGAACGGGAAATTCGATGGTAAAAATTTTTTTTTCGATAAAATAAAACCCTGGCAGATAATGGATTACGCTCACCCGTTTTTTAAAAAGTCACATTTTTGCCAAATCCTGTATTTACAACTTCAATTTTTTTTAAATTTTTTGACTTGCCAATTAGTTCCCCAATTTTCCTAAAAATTTCAATTTTCATCTTTACCTTTTTTTTATATATTTTTTTCAAAAATGCAGCACACAACCCCAGCGCCCTACAACGTGCCAAATCATTGACTTTGGTCGAATGAAACAATCAATTTTTGCTGTTTTAACCCCTTTTCGATCGAAAAAAGGGGCTAAAATTTTAAGGTAGATGGGGGTCCCCCAGTACCCCGTCCCAAAATTTCAAGTCGCTACCCCCTCAGGGGCGGGGGGGTAGAGTAAAGGGAAAAAAGGGTGTAGCCCTTAACCAAAAAGATAGCGATAGGGGTTTTGCCCAATAAAGAAAGATTGGGGCTACCTTCTTTTATTTACATTTCACAGGGTGTTTCAAAAAAGCGGTGCAAATCGTCTTTGAAAACTTTAAATAAATTATCTGAAAACGGTGCTCGGAGAGCCTTAAAAAGGCCCCCATATGGACATCTTTGATGTCCATACCCCTCCATTACCCCTAAAATAGACATTGCAAAATTTCAAGGTCATGGGGAGGCCCGTGATTTTGAGGCCCCAAAAACTAAAAAACGGTGCGACGAAAAAAAACGTGGTTTATCCCTTTTTTAAGGGGCTATCCACCTTAATAGGACAAAATTTAAGGTTTCCCAAGTGGGGGGAAAAAAGGAGGTAATGTAATTATTCAAAACGGGGTCCCAAAGCAAAACGGACCCTTTTTAGGTACCCCGAAAGAACTGCCCCCCCAAATACTCCCCAAACCTTCCCTCGTGATTTTTTTGGAGCCTTGAAGAAAATGTGGGTTAGAATTTTGAATCTTAAAAACCATTAAAGATAAAAAAAAACTTTAAAAGTAAATTTGTAGTGTTATCAAAACAAGCAAAAAGGTTCCCTAAGTTTTTGCTAGCTGTATTGTTTTCGAAAAATATAGATTTGAAAAAAAGGGAAAAAAAAAAAAATCTAAAATTTTCGTCTTAACTAAAAAAAAAAAAAAAAAAAAAAAAAAAAGGGGGGAGAAAATTTTTCATATATATACAGTCTTGGTTTTTTGTTTTTTCGAAAAAGGTTTAATACACGTAAATAATATGATTTTATATTTAAGGTCAAAAATGACGCCCAAAATAATTTAGCTTTTTTTTTTCAAAAAAATTTTTTTTCGGAGATTTAAATTTTAAAAAAAAACCGAAAAATTTTTTTTTTCGGGATTTTTTTAAAAACCAATTTAAAAAATTTTGGTTTTTTAAAAATAAAAAAAAAAAAAAATTACAGAAATATTATCTTTGGTATTTTTAAAACGTTTAAATAAATAAAATTAATTATTTACAACAAAAAAACGAAAATTTACGTAAAAAAAAAAAATATGTTTTTTTCCTTTTTTGGGACTGAATTTTTGCTAAAAAATACATTTTCTTTTATATCTCCTTTACTTTCGTCTTATAAAAGTTTTATATGACCTTTTATATAGAAAATTTAAAAAGCTTCATTTTATGTTATTTAAATTTTCCTATCTCTTATAGTTTTCGAGAAATTACGGATTTTCTTAAAAATTTAAAACGTCAATATCTAAAAAACCCCAAAAGTCAAAAAATTTTATATAACAAAAATTGTTT
>JAHBCN010024391.1:0-11892 GCA_019359885.1 Listronotus oregonensis | reverse complement strand
TATTAATAATTCCGTAAAATTTTCGGCCATTTTAAAAAGGGGCTCCCAAAACGTGCAAAAAAATCACATAAACTATCCAACGCCTAACCCCGCTCACGCGACTAATCAAATTAACCTAGTGATGTAAGAATACGTATCCAAATTTTCGTTGAATCCGAATATTAAACGGATCCGTATATTCCGGAATCAGCCCCGTAAATTCGAATACGTATTCGGTATCGAAACGGGAGCGGATAAATTCTTCCAACTGCCGGTTGATCGGCATCGACGCGGGCTCGAATATGCGATCGGATCCGTAATCGTTACGACCCGTCTTAAAAAAATTTTTTTCCATTTGTCCCGGGGAGGGCCCTCCCCTTTTAATTAAAGCTTTTTGGGGCATACGAAAAAAAACTTTTTTTTTTTAAATAAATACTTATTTTTTAATGAAAAAATAAGCGCTAAAAATTTCGTCACTCCCTCACGGAAACGTAAATGTTGCGCGAACTTTCTTTTTTTGCTAGATAATAAAAAAAAAAAAATAGAATCAACTTTATCCGCGTTATTTTTAGTAAGACTTGACCTTCAAGAAAAAAACAGTATTGTTTACCTTTACTTATAAATTAAAAATGCGGGGAAAGGGAAAAAAAAGGTTACCTAGTTCACCCCGTGAGATTTGCCTTGTTTAATTACACGTTTTTCTTAGATTTTAGACTAGTATTTTCCCCAGCTGTATCAGCAAAGCAAATGTTATAAATATAAGTAAAATTACTTTTGTTTTTAGTTTTTTGTACATCCCCAAGTAAAAAAAAATAAATTTTTTAAAAATAATTTTCCCCGAGTTGGGGTTATTAACTGGCGCAGTCGGGTCGGTTTTTGTTAACGGTTTGCGCATCGTGCGTGTTTACCGGTTCGTTTCAACGATTTGTGGAAAAAAGAACTTCCAAATTTTTAAACAAAAGAGGTGCAGGTTCTCACGACCGGGGAATAGGGAAAAAGAATCGTCCCCCCGTCCTATTGGTGGGGAAGCCCGGGGGGAACAAGCATCGTCCCACGCCTCATAGATAGTCCAGGGGGGAGACAGCATCGTTTTATCCTATTGGAAACCGTAGCTATAGTCCAGGGAGGAGACAGCATCGCTCACCCCTTTGGAAACCCTAGTTAGGAATAAAAAATTGAAAACCCACGCAAAATTTTTTACTACTGTGGGCATCCTTTTAACCATTTCCTTTTATATATTTTTACTCCCCGCAGGGAAAAACCCAACCCTAATTATCACAAAAAACAAGAATAATTTCCGTTTGAGGCAACCAAAAAAATTATTAATAGTTTATTAATGTTGGGACAATTTTTATAATACACATAAAGTTTTTTCAACAGTACAGCACCTATTAACGGTTTATTTGATACTTTTTAAACAAACTCGTAGGCAGAGCGGCGGATCAAATTGTTCCGCATAGAATTAACATCCGGGAACTATTAAAAAACGCGTTTTTTTAAATCTCAGATCAACGATCTATAGATTGTGTAATCCAAGAAAATTTTTAAAAACCCCAAAAAAAAAAATGAAACACCACAAAATTTGGTTACTTTAGGATTTACGCAGTTTATTATTTTCCAAAGTTAATATGACTAATGAAACCCGCGAAAAAAATTATTACAAATTTCAGAATACGGTAATTTAATTTTTAAAAATTTTTTATTAATGGATTAAATTACCACATGCAATTGGTAGTTAGATTAAAAAACCCAACTACTCTTGAACAAGCTATGTGTTTTGCACAAGAGGAAGAAAATTTTCTATATTATAAAAATCGTAATAATATTACATCTAAAACAACAGTAAATTTTAATAATCAAAAAAGTAAAAATATGCCCCAACAAACGCATTATGCAGTTAATGCAAAACCAACGTATTTTCCAAGTTATATACCACAATTTTCCCAAAATAATTTCATACCAAATAGACCTATAAATCCGAATTTTATGAATCAAAATCAATTTTTAGGCTTTGGTCAATTTAGACCCACGCCTCCGCATTTTAATCAAAGACCCAATAATCAAAATTTTGTACAAAGACCACAGTTTAATCCAAGACCTAATTTTACAAATTTTAACCCAAATTTAAATCAGCGAAATGCAAAATTTAGCGGTATATCACGTCAAAAACCAGAACCGATGGATACCTCTTCGGGAAACACACCAAAACCCGTAGTACAACCCAAACGTAATTGGATAGCAGAAGAACTATTCAACCAATCGGTTGAACCAATTAATCAAGATACAGAACCTTCTAATTCTAATTATCAAAATTTTAATTCAAATAACGAAAATTATTATCCGGAATATGATGAATATACACTGCAAGAAAATAATTATGACACCTCGTATTATTCTTCTTACGCAGACGAATATAACCCATACGAAAATTTTTCATGTTACGAAGATCAAAAATTACTAAACGAAAATCAAAATTTTCAGGAGTCTCAAATTTCAGAGAACCAAACTTAATACTTTTAAAAAAATTATACACATTCAGATCTACCAGTAGTTTTTATACCCGAAATAAATGCTAAATTTTTAATAGACACTGGTAGCGGTAAAAATTTTATTAAACCAAAATTAGCCTATAAAAATTATGCAAATTTAATCTTTTTTTGAACCTTTTTCTGTTAGAACAGCGCATGCGACCTCAGTTCACAATGAAGGAAATATACCAATATTTCCATCATTTAATTGTCCAGAAAATCATAAATTTTACCTTTTCGATTTTTCACCCAAATTCGACGGCTTACTAGGCATTGACCTTTTGACACATGTAGGCGCAAATATCGATTTAAAAATTGTTTATTAAAAATGAAAAATACTACATTGCCTTTATACTATCAAAATAATTTACCTGGTATACATAACTTTGAAACAATAGAAATAATTTTACCCTCGTACAAGTCAAAAAGTAAAATTACCTGTCGATCAATCAAACGGTATAGGTATTTTTTGAATACACAAATTTTGGTTGCGCAGAAATGCCAGAAGCTTTAGTAGAAGTAATTGACTCTTTTGCTACTACACTTATAACTAACTCTACCGAAAACCCTGTAAAAATAAATTATTTGAACCTTTTAAAAAATCGAGATTTTAAATGAAGCCGAAATTAACTTTATTGAAAAAATGGAAACCGATACCAATTAAATGAACATATTGATAATTCACAAAAACAAAATTTAAAGAATTTACGTTTAGCGCATTGCAATAAAGAAGAATATAAAGCCATTAGAAACTTATTTTTGGAGTTCCGCGATATTTTTTTATTGCGAAGGCATCCCTCAACTTTTACCAATCAAATTAAACATAAAATCAATCTTACAGATGAAACGCCTATATTTACAAAGACATACGATACCCCGAAATTCACAAAAAAGAAGTAAAATCTCAAATTGACAAAATGCTACAAAACGGGATCATTAAAAACCCCTTCACCTTGGGGGTAGTCCGATATGGATAGTCCCCAAAAAAATTAGACGCGTCCGGGTGCGCAAGTGGCGTATTGTCATAGATTATCGAAAAGTTAACGATAAATCGATACCCGATAAATTTCCCTTGCCAAATATTACCGATATCTTAGATAAATTAGGTAAAGCACAATATTTTTCTACTTTAGACTTGGCAACAGGTTTCATCAGATAGAAATGGACCCTAATTGATATACCCAAAACAGCTTTTTCAACTGATACGGGCCATTACGAATTTAAGCGCATGCCATTTGGCCTTAGAAACGCCCCTCCACCTTTCAAAGGGTAATGAATAATGTTTTACGCGGACTTCAAAACGAAATCTGTTCTGTATACTTAGATGACATAATTATTTTTTCCACCTCACTTCAAGAACATATTGAACGATTAAAGGCAGTTTTGAAAGACTTCGACAATCAAATTTCAAAGTCCAATTAGATAAATCAGAATTCTTACATAAGGAAGTCGCTTTTCTAGGTCATAAAATTACCAGTGACGGAGTAAAGCCCAACCCCGATAAAGTCACCGCAGTCAAAAACTTTCCAATACCAAAACTCAAAAAGATATAAAATCATTTTGGGACTTGCTGGATATTATCGCAGATTTATTAAAGACTTCGCAAAAATTACAAAACCTTTAACTCTTTGTCTTAAAAAGGAGCCAAAGTCACACATTCACCCTCCTTTATAGAATCCTTTAATCCCCCTAAAAGAATTATTGATTAATGCACCTATTCTTAAATACCCAGACTTCAAAAAACCCTTTGTCCTGACTACAGACGCTTCGAATATTGCCCTTGGCGCCGTTCTTTCTCAAGGCGACCCTCCAAATGATAACCCTGTGGCTTATGCTTCACGCACCCTTAATGAAACAGAACAACGTTATTCAACGATCGAAAAAGAATTGTTAGGCATAGTATAGCCTGTAAATATTTTAGACCCTATCTATATGGCCGAAAATTTAAAATCTATACGGATCATCGACCCTTAGTTTGGTTATTAAACCCCTTAAAGAGCCAAATTCAAACTCGTCCGTTGGCGCTTAAAATTGGAAGAATTCGATTACGAAATCTTTTAAAAAAAAGGGAAAACAAAATTCCAATGTGACGCACTTAGTCGTATCCCTTTACATGCTATCGAATCCGAATCATTATTCAACGATCCAGGCGATATAAATACCGATATTGCCCAATTTTTAAACGGAAATTTAATCCCGAATATCTTAACCCTGAATTAGTTTCAGACGCTCTTAAACAAATTGAAAATAACAACCAAGGAAAACAGAATACAAAAAAAATATTATTTCAGACATTCAAATTCCACCACCAATAAATCAATCACTGATAAATCAACCACCAATAATACAAACACCGGTAATTAACCCACCAACGATAGACACTGTTCATAGTACAAACGCGAACGAGAATTATTCTAATATGACCATATTAGACGAAATTATTAACAATAAGCCCTATCAATTTATTATCAAAAAATCACCCTATGATAACTATATTAAAACTGAACGAGAAAATTTTGACGGAAATCATATTATTCATGCAACGCTGCCAACTAACATCGATACTATTACAAATTTTCTAAAAGAATACTTAACAAATAAAAATACACATTTATACTTATTTTCAAAAGAACTACGGCCTTATTTTCAACAAGCAATGAAAAATCATTTTAATAACTTTAAATTAATAGAATGCACAAAACTAATAAATAATGCTCAACCAGAAGAAAAAATTTTGATTAAATATAGACACGAAGGTAAAACAAATCACCGCGGAATAGATGATACGTGCAAATATCTTAAAACAAATTATTATTGGAAATCATTAAAGTCTGACGTCACAAAAAAACATTAACAACTGTGAAATATGTCAAAGATCAAAATATAATAGAAACCCCTAATCAACCTCTTATCTTAACAGAAACCCCCCGCAAACCTTTTGAAATAATACATATCGACACATTCATTATGGAAAAAAAATTCTAACAATTAAACAAATTTTTTAAAATTCAAAAGCCCCCATATACCGGGAAAGCAGTATCATCTTGAAACAATTGTTAAATTTTTCTTTTCTACGAATTCCTAAACAGATAATATCAGATAATGGTTTTGAGTTCCAAAACGAAGTAGTAGACGGCTTATTAAAAAAACATAATATTAAAAATCCATTTTTACCCCTTATCACCACGAATCAAATTCACCCGTGGAACGCCACCACCCAAAGCTAATCGAACATATTCGAATATTACGCGAATCAGACCCGGAAGCAGACGTCACTAAACCCCAATGCCCTATGCAATTTTGCTTACAACAACACTATTCATTCAAGTACAAATTTTTGTCCATACGAACTTGTCTTTGGACACACTGATTCCCAGAGACCCTATGGATCTAATACCTTCTCATGTATACACCGAATATTTAAATAATCATAAAAATAATACACAAATTCTTTATAATAAAGTTGCCGAAGAATCGAAGGCATTAAAAACAAAAAATTATCGATAAAATCAATAAAGATAAAACCTCCAAAGAGCTAATAATAGGATCCCCAAGTTTATAAAAAATCAGACAAACGATCGGGAAAAAATTAAAAAGAAATTTTTAGGACCATTTATTTTAACAAGTATATTAGAAAATAATAAAATAGAAATAGAAAACCCCAAAACAAAAAGAAAAGAAATAATTCATATAAACGAATCTAAAATTATGCCTATTGTTCCAGATGGAGCTGGACCCTCGGGGACTCAGTAAATTTCATGACTTAAATGATCATCCCGGAATCCTACCCTTCAGGCTAGGACCGCACAATTAGAATCAAACCAATGGACCTTTATTCAAAATATCGATCTTGCCCTCTAATCAATAAATTTCAAACTTTTAAAAAATCAAGTAGAAACGATGTCTACTAAAATTAAAAATAAAAGTAATTATTATAAAAATATTCTAACACTCTTACTTCACTATATACATAAAAAACCTGAAAATCTAATAGAACAAATTATCCCGACAAAGACTTTTAAAAATAAAAGAGGCCTATTTAACCCTTTAGCTCATTTATAAAATGCAAAACCCAAATCTAGACCAAAACGACGCGGAACAAATTGACGCAAAAATAAGAAAAATACAAAATAATCAAAATCAATTAAAAATTGATGCTATAAACCAAATAACACTCTTGGATTCATCAATTAACAAATTTAAAATTATAATATCAAACATTACACATAATGAAAACATCCAAAATCACGTATTTTTAAATTGAAGAAATAAAAAAAAAAATTGTTTAGATCAAACTGATTTTCATCAATATTACTTAACACACACAATAATAAATCAATAACACTAATTTAATATACGATATTCTTACTAAAATCGAAGTTGCAATTACTTTTGCAAAAATTAATACACTGCACAACTCAATAATAGATCCTAACGAATTGCTAACCGAAATAAAAAATTTAAATAATCATTTAACTAGAGATAAATTACCTCTTGAACCAAATTTGCAAAATATTCTTAATTTCGAAAAAATAATAACAATTAAAAGCTTTTTAAAAGATCATAACATTGTATTTATATTAGAATTACCACTTGTCGAATCGGAAACATATCAATATTTCAATTTATTTCCTTTACCGATTCCCAATAATCAATCGTTCCTCGTCAATATACCCTTTAAGCCCTACCTAGCACTAGGTAACAAGAAATACGCCTACACGGACCAAAAATGTCTTGAAATCCAGCCTCAAAACTATCTGTGCAAAAATCCAGGACCGCCTCTATAGAAGACAGCCCGTCTTGCGCAGTACAGCTCATCAAGCACCATACCAATGTATCAGCTTGCCACCTGTTCAATACCCCCAATTACACGAAATTCAATCAACAAAAATCACCAATGGAAAAAAGGCTTATAACTATACCAAAAAATTCAATAAAATATCGTAAAATGCAAAAAACAGAAGAAAACATTCCACTGTTTGGATCATACCTGTTAGAATCTCAATGATGCAAAGTTCAAATAAAATCAATATTATTTGAAACATATAAACCAAGTCGATTAGATTTCTCCAAAGTCAATATACCTATACTAAACTTGAGTCTAATCGAACGCCAACCGAAATTTTGGGCCTTCCTGCCATGGACCTCAACTACGTGAATTTGGAAGCCACCAAAGACATCCAATCAACCCTTAGAAAACACAAAAGAAGACCTTCAAAAAAAGACGTCAATAATCTATACCGATCAAAAAAAAGTTTTTGGACAATATTTAAAATTTTATTATTATAACATTAATTATTATTTCTCTTTTATATTTTAAGATTGTAAAAAGATCTAAGAAAGCTTCGATCCCGGTAAAATTAGATATCAACCCCAATAATGACCAAAATACCAGTATTTTCTAAAAATGAAAAATTTTGAAAACACATCCCTTTTAGAATGTGCTTTCAACATAAGGGGGGGAGTTACATTCCCGTGAGATTTGCTAAAGTTGCTTAATTACACGCTTTTCTTAGATTTTAGACTAGTATGTTCCCAGCTGTATCAGCAAAGCAAATGTTATAAATATAAGTAAAATTACTTTTAAGCTTTAGTTCTTGTACATCTCTCAAGTAATAAAATAAATTTTTTAAAAATAACTTTCCCGAGTTGAAGTTATTAACTACCTCAGAAAGTTATATTTTTTACATTTGACTTGCAGAGCTGTTGTTTTATATTCTTTGTTCCTATGTTGAAACGAATATTTGATTCTATGTTGCCTTGCTATAACTATTAATAAAATTAAGTATACTGTTATATATTTTTAACCGTAACCTATTATTTACCTCATCGCCGTTTAGTTTATTTTATATATTTTTTTAACAGAACAAACATTTTGATAGGCATAGCGAAAGTAGAGACATTTTTTTAACATAAAGCGGAATTTGAAGCAGCTGCCCCCCTGTTGATTACTTGCAACTGTCTTTGAATTCGTATCCTTTTGTCCTTTCTCCTATTCGCCCGCCGCACCCAAAGTCCGGTATCAGCTGTGCGCGACTCCGCGCTCTATATTTACGGTTTTCCTATGTCATAAGGACTTCTTATGGATACGTATTCACATATTGAATCCGAATTCTCTTGATTCCGAATACGTATAATCCGAATATCAAAGGATACGGAAATTTACATCACTAAATTAACCGAAAATCAAATTATTTGATCTCCCCCGCTTTAGAATCCGCTTCAACCGCCCGCGCTGCTTAAAGTCGCCGACATAGGATAGATTCATAATAAGAAGCGTTTTGATAAAGACGTGTCGGTCGCGCCGCTCCACCGCACGCTTCTACCGCTCACTTAGGACGGGGTTAGCAAAATAAATAGGTAGCCAGCAGATACCCCAAACGCCCGCAGACAGTATTTTAGCCGGACATTTTATAAGTTTACCTGCCTCCAAAATAAACAACCTATTTGGTAAAAATATCTCCAAAATTGATACATATTAATTTGGAAAAAAAAAGGTGCGTTACATCGACTTTTTTCGTAAAGATTTTTATACGTTCTAAAGGCGTCGCCTTTGACGACGTAATTTTACGGCACGATATACAAAACCCTTAGATAGGATGTTGCGCATGGGGGCGGAGCTTACTTGGGAAACGACGTCACTCAAAGGGGGCTGTTTTCAAGGTTAGCGTGTTAATCGGCTTAAATTTTTTATACTTTCGAAATATTAGTGTTTTTTTTATTTTTTTGTGGTGTTTTTTCGAAAATGAGGTGTGCTGTGTAAATGCAACCTGACAACCAGTCCAAGAAAAATCCCCCGACAAAAGCGTCAAATTTTATCATTTTCCAAAAACTCAATTTGTGTAAGCAGTGGTTAAATGCTAAAAAACGAAAAGACAAAATTAACTTAAAGACCGCAGTAGTTTGTTCTAAACATTTCTGGAGAGTGATTACAAGGTTAATTTGAAACATAAACTTCTTAATTATACCCCTAAAAATTACCGTGGCTTGAAAAGAAGATGCAGGTCCTACCCAAAATTTACCCCAATCCCAAGTTTGTCTTGTCCCAAAACAATCATCATCTAAGCAGCATCGAAAACTCTTAGCTGAAAAAAGGAAAAAAACTCAACTAGTTAGTGAAGTACTAGCCTTAAGAAGCGTAAGTTTTAAAGACTTCCTTTATATAATTTATATATTACATATTTATAAATTTAACAGGGAGGTAGAAATACCTGAAATTGGTGATGGTAGTAGAAATGTTGATATTCTGGTGGAAGCTGTAGTTCTTGTGAAAAAAGGGGGAATGTTGTTTTAATTTTTTATGCATATTTATCAAATTTTTTATTTTCTTTTTTTTGGTTTATCCTAAAATTGGAATTCAAACTGACCAAACGAATGAAGATTTAAAGGGTTGCAAAGTAAAATAAAAAACCAAAGCGAGGAAATAGAAAAATTGAAAAATGAACTAGCTGCAGTCAAAAAAATTTTCACTAAAAATCAAATTAAAAAAACTGAGTAGCTGCAAGAAATAAATTGGTTTAAATGAAATTTCAAATGCCATTGCAATGTATGCTGCTGGCCCTAGAGCATACCGACTTTCTTTGAAGAGGGGTTTTCCTTATCCAGCTGTATCCTCCCTGAAGCAATGGCTGAAAGATACAATTAGATCAAGGAATTTTAAAGAATGTCTTGAAATTAGCTGAATTTGCCGATATGAATGAACGAGATCGAATATGTACCATAATGTTCAATGAAATGAAAATAAGAAAAGAATATGGTTACGACCAAGTTAAAGATTGTGTTTTACCACCATACAATTATGTTCAGGTAGTTCTAATTTCGGGATTATTTAAAGCATGGAAACAGCCTATCTTTTTGATTTTGACTGTAAAATGACATCGTCTATATTAATGGAAATTATTAAATTTGTCGAGGATTCTGGTAAGTATTTAGATGTTTATTATTAAATAATCAAATAATAATAATTATAATATTTTTAGGTTTTCTGTTGTTGCCATGGTATCAGATTTAGGTGGCGCAAATAGAGGGCTGCATAACGAGTTACAAATATCAGAGGCAAAGCCATTTTTTCAAAATCCTACCACAAATGAAAATATTTATGTATTTGCAGATATTCCACATCTACTTAAGTTAATAAAAAATAATTTTGTGGATCATGGCTTTTCCATCAATGACAAAGTAATTAAAAAAGGGGGATTGTGGAATACACTATAAATTCAGCTAATGTGTCTGATTTAAAAATTACACACAAAAAAGACAATTGAAAATCTTAATTGTTCTGGCCCACAAAGGCAAAAAGTAAAATTTGTTTCTAAACTTTTCTCGCACACAATATCATGTTCTATATCTAGATGTGGAACACTTGGTTTTTGCCTGACGAGAATTGGGTAGAGTGTGCGAGTTTTTAAACTGGTAATTTATATATCTAGTAAATAGTGCAACATTTATAAAAATGATCTTCTATTACAGGTTAATGATTGGTTTGATGTTTTCAATGTCAGCACTCGATGCAAGACTCCCAACAAGAAATAGGGCATATGGACTAGCCCTTGAAGAACAAAATGCCATATTAGACAAAGTCTCAGAAGTAATTTCGAAAATGAAAGTAGTCGGTAGCCGAGGCAAGTTGCCATTTGAAAAAGGTAGTATATATTAAATGAACCCATGTATAATCAATATTAACTAGGTATATGAACAATTGCAGGTATCCTCATCTCTAACTGTTCTTTAAAAATGTTGTTTGTGGACTTGAAGCGTCGTTTTGATATTGAATATATTTAACCAGGCGGTTAAATCAGGATGTTCTGGAAAATTTTTTTTGGTGTGATCAGAGCAAAAGGTGGCCTTCTTGATATCCTAGTGCCTTAGAATTTAAATACAGATTAAGATCCTACATAATGGGGAGAAATGAGGGATCATATTCGAATTTTTAAAAGTAGAAATCGACGACACCCCTGATATTCCACTTAGTGGGTCATTAATAAACAAATTGAAGCCTGGACTCACTCAACTCAATTCATCACTTGACCCTGTTATCGAGGACAATATTTTAATCGAGGAATTAAACGAGTTAGCCTATGATGGATTGGAAAACCTAGCAGGATTCGTTTGTCATAAATTAAAAAATGACTTGACATTGCGGGGGTTCATCGAGTGAATCGTATACCTGGATAAATCATTTAAGTGAGGGTGGTTTATCAAAACTTTCTCCCACTTTTATGAATAGTATTGAGAGCCTCAACAGGGTATTTTTTAGTGTGAACAAGGATGGATTAGTGCTTGGTGAAAATTTTATCCATAACCTTTTGTTGAAGAGTACAAATATTCAATGCCCCGAGAACCGAGTAAACGGTCATAGGTTTTTCCTTGAGAAGTCATCTGGGCA
>JAHBCN010024390.1:0-11979 GCA_019359885.1 Listronotus oregonensis | reverse complement strand
GAAAAAAAAATTTTTTAAAATATTGGGGACCTGTAGTTACAACATTTTAGAGATAAAAGTATTTGCTCTGTTCTAATCAAAAACTAAAAGTTAATAATAAGCAATTTAAATTTTTTTTTGCCAGCAGAATCAAAACTGTGTTACATTTAATATTTGAAAAAAAAATATTTCGTTTGAGTTTAAATGAATACATACTAAAGAATATGGAAAACAGTTGTTTCCCAGCTCTTACATGCATTCTCAGCTCCCTAGTGCTGTTGAAAGAATAAAAATACGTAACAATTTAAAACATAAAAAAAGTTTAAATACTTTTATTTCAAAATCTAGGCTTTGATCATATGTTTTGTTCAAATGGTATTTAATAGATCGGAGATTTGGAGCACCAAGTATTACCTACACTAACCTTCATATGGACCCGCTGGCTGGTTAGTTGTGTTTAGTTATTTTTGACTTTTTTGCACAAAAAAAAAATTTTTCATCCGGCAAAGTTGTAAAAAAATATATTTTTATAGATAAATCACGCACAACTATAAAACATCGACAAGGAAATATACTTTTAATTTACACGTTTTAAAAAACAATACATTAACATTAATTTAAACAGGACTTCCACATAGTTATAAAGAATTGTTTTACCAAATCAGTACCCGTTTAAAACTTGGTTTAATCTTGAATATCTCTTTTAATTTTTATTTACCAAGAAATGCTTGTGCACCCATAAATACTAAAAATTTATTTTTAAAAGGTTAACCACTTTTTGAGCACATTTTTGTTAGAGGATTAAATTTCTGACAATTGAAACATTTTGCATTGTCCATGCCTTTTAAATGCGCGCGCTGAAACACCCAGCGATTTGTTTACTGCTCCCCAGCGTAAAATTGCCACGGATACGATTTGCAATTAGAAATCTAAAAGTTAGTTTATCTATGATTTGCCACTACTTTTAATGCACTCTTTGTAAGTCCTAACTCTCTTTTTAATTTAAAGTCATATTCTTTTTATCTGATCGTCTAAAAATGTGTATAAATTACTGAATTTTTGAAGAAATAAAAATGTTGTTAGTCTTTTTTTATGTAGTAACCACTATTACTACATAAAATAGGCGAATTTTCCAAATCAAAATATGTATTATAAAAAGATATTTTAGGATGCTCCTAAAAATTGTGATTTTATAGTTATAATAGAAACAGTAGGTTTATTATCTTAGTATTCATATTATTATATGCATATAGGAGGTACAAAGTAAATTGGATAATTTGCTAATTATTGCAGGACAATTTGTCATACACTAACCAATAAAAATAATATTAGTGAAAACATAGTTAACATAATTATTTTGTGATCATTATTTTTTGCTTACTTATAGGTCTGTTTGTTATCAAGGCTAGTGTAGAAGAAGGTAGGAAAGTAGGACTGAAAAGTAGAACTAAGTGTAAATAAGTACCGTCATTGATTTTTATACCAAACGCGTTTTCAAAAAATTAAAAAATGGCTTTATGGCTATGTTTATAAACAAACAATTTTAAGTCTTGTAGTAACTTCATCTAACTTCACTACTTCGAGAGTTAAAGTAATAAAGTGAAAACTGTTTTACACCAAAATTATACCAAACACCTAGTCCTAAAATTTGACTATGATAAAAAAGTTTATTTACAAAATAAAATATTAATAACGATTTTTAAAAAAAAACAGACCAAAAAAAAAATGTTTTTGTTTTTTCTGTGTACAAATAACCCACGTATATCAATTATATTTACAGAACTATGTTGTACCGCCCGTGCTAGCGGTTCTTGTTTGAGTTGTTTTTGTATTTGCATTGTTTATTTTTATGATTTTAGTGATTACATCACATATGATTTATATATTAAAAAAAATTTATTGTAAAAAATAAAGGGGTATTTGGACGTTGTTTCATGTTTGTTATAATTACTAGTTTGACGTTAAATGATATGTTAGAATGCCATTATACCATTAATAATAATTTAATGTTTTTCCTAAGAAATAAATTTTATTTTGACTAAATAGAAATAATTGTTTTATTTTTTAAACAAATTTTTTTCCAAAATTTTTTTGAAAAAAAGTAATATATTTTTTAAGGTTTTGTTTTTTTAAAAATGCCCAATTAGCCAAATTTTTTGTCGTGGAAAAGGTCAAAAAAACGCTTTTTTTTGGCAAAAATTCCCGACTAGCCCCAAAAAAACAGTTTTTTGTGGATTGCCCCGGAAAAGGTTTTGCCTTGCCGCTCGGCAGCGTGGTTTTGCATGCAAAAAAGAGAAAGCGCGATTAGCCCAATCTTTTTTGTCTCGCCCCGGGAACCCCTTTTTGGACGGGTTTTAAAAAATCAGCAGGGAAAAAAGGGGTATACCTAAGCGTGCGAAAGAAAAAAACATGACGACCTTCCCTTTTTTGCCCCCGCCGGTGTTAATATTTTGGCGAGGTTTTTTCAATATTGGGGGGACCTTGACCAACATCAGCACTTTGTTTTCTTTCTTCTCCTCCCGCTCCCCCCAGGGCAAACAGTAAGGTTTTTTCTATAAATATTTTTCAAGATCACCAAAAGAATCCCTAATTGCAAGTAAAAACCTTTTAAAATGCTCTAGAAAATTTCCCAAAAATTTTTGGCAAAGTGTTTTTTTTTATATAGGAGCCTTAGTGGAACCGTTTTTAACAGCCGAAGAAGGTTTAGTTCTACAATTTAAAAATAAGGTATATATATATTTAAATTATTTTTTTTATTTAATTTAAATTTATATATTAATATTTTAAATTTGGGGGGGTTAAAACAGGGGAATCCCCTGGCTTAAAATTATAAATAAAACAAATGCCGTTAAAATTTTTTTAAAAACCGGGTTTTAAAACCAAAAAAAATTTTGGTTTTTTTAAAAATTTTGGGGTTTTTTTAAAATGGTTTAAACCCCTTTCCTCCATTTTAAATTAAAAACAGGTTAAATTTTCTCATTTGTTCAACCCCTATCCTTTTTTTTTAAAAGGGGCCTTTTTTTTTTTAAATTTTTTGGGCCCCTCTTTTATCTTTAACCCCCCTTTTTTGGGCGATTGGGGTGTTTTTCAAAGTAAGAACAAATTTTTGGGCCCCATTTCACCCGGTTTTTTTTTGGCAGCCGCAAAAACCGTTTGTGACCCCGGGGAATTTAAAAAACCCCAAAAAGTAAAGGTTTCTTTTTCATGGGATTTGCAATTTTGGGAAAACTTAAACCTTTCCCGGGTCTTTTCAAAAACAAAAAATGGTTGGAGTCCAAAATTTTTGTTTTTCCATTAAATTTTTTTTAAAACCGGGGCAAAATTGCATTCAAATTGGCCCTTTTTTTAAAAAAAATTAAATTAAAGGTTTAAACCAAAAAAAACCCGTCACAAATTTTCAATTTTTGAAAGTTAAGGTGGGGAAAAATTGTTTTTTGTTTTTTAATCTCAAATTTAAACCTGAAAATCGAAATAAAAATTTTTGGGTTTTTTTGGGGGGTTTCCCCAAGATTTTTCCCTTTTAACGGAAATTTGGGCCCAAAGGGAATTTCCTTTTAAAATTTATTTTATTTAACCCCCATATATAATTTATTTATATATATATATATATATATATATATATATATATATATATATATATATATATATATATATATATATATATATATATATATATATATATATATATATATATATATATATATATATATATATATATATATATTTTTAAATTATTTTTTTATTATTTATATATAAAATAAAACCCAAATATTTATAAAAAAAAATCCCCTTTTGGCACCAAAAAAAACCCCAAAATTCCCAAAAAGTTTTTAAAAAAAAGGTTTTGCTTTTTAAAAAAGTTTTAAAATAAAACCAAAACTGGGGTTTGGTTTTGGGTTAATAAACCAAAACCCTTTTAAAAAAATTAAAGGTTAAATTTTCCTTTTTTTAAACAGAAGGGGAATTTTTTTTTTAATAAAAAGGTATGCGTTTGTTTTCGGCAAAAATTTAAAAAAAAGTTTAGAAAATTCCTATTTTTTTCCAACCTTTTAAAAAGGGATTTTGGTTAAAAGGTTTTTTAAAAGAAAATGTTAAAATTTCAAATTTTTCACCCAAAACCTTTAATTTGGCCCCAAAAGGGTTTTTCTGACAATACCAACGGACGGGGGGGGAAATATTTTTTTTGTTTCAGGGGACTAAAAGAAAAAATTTGAAAAAACAAAGGGGAAAAAAAAAATTTTTGGTTTTTGGTTAAAAAAGCAAAATTAATTTCCAAAGAAAAAAAAAGTGAAAATTTTGATTTGGGGGGGGTTTTTTATTTTTATTTTTTGTTTTTTATTTTTAAAAGATTTTGGGAAAGTAAAATTCTTTTTTTTGGTTCTTGTTTGTTTTAAAATAAAATCCCCCCATTTTAAAATGCAATTTTTTTGAAATTCATTTTTAAAATTGGAAAAATTCCCTTTTAAAAAAATTTTTAAAATTTTTTTCAATTTTTTTAAAAATAATTTTTCCCCCATCCAAAAAAAGGGAATATTGTTAAAACAAAAAAAAAAACCCAAACAAAAGTTTTTAATATTTGTTTAAAGAAAAAAATAAATTTTAAAAATTAAAAAAAAATTTTTTAAAGGGAATTTAACAAAAACTAAAAACAAAGAAAATCAATATTCCATCCTGATTAACGCCTTGGCAAAAAATTTAAAAAAAAAAGGGGAAAAGTTTCCCAGGCGCTTAGGTTGCAAAAAACCGGGGGAAAATTTGCCCTTTTTTAACCCCTTAAAAAAACCCAAAAATTTTTGGGCAAGGCCTTAAACACTTAATGTTGAGTTTTGTGCAAAAACGCTTTTGTGGGGGTAATTAAAAAACTAATGATTCTTATCTTTTACCATCCATTTTCCATTGAAAAAATTTGTTTAGGAATTAGAGAAAGAAAAAGGAACCCAAAGATTTTTCCCCGGATATTTAAAGGGTTTAAAATTACTTTTTTAAAACTTTTTAACACCAAGGACATTTTAAATTTTTTATTGGGGGCCTTTTTAAAAAGAGAGGGGTTCCACCTCTTTATCTTTTAAAGAAATGGATTAAAAAGGGAAAAAGGGCCACCATCTTTTTCAAAGTTTCCCCCCCAAACCCAAAAAATTTAAAAAGGGGTGGCCCAAAAACCCTTTTTAAATAAAAAACCCTTTTTTTTTTTTAACCCTTTTCCCCTTTAATATTGGGTTAAAAAAAGGGCCCTTATTATTAGTTCATTTTCCAAAAACCCAAACCGCCCCCCCAATTTTTAGTGCTATTCGGGGTCATTTTTGGCCCAAACACCCAAAGGAGATGATCCCCCTTATAGTTTTACGAACGGCACAAATTTTTACCTAAGTTGAAGGAAATTTAACCCTTTTATTTGGCCGTTCAAAATTTGGGTTAAAGCTTGGGTAAGAATCTGACCCCCCCCTTTCCCTGAAAGGAAAACCCATTTCTGTCTGAGATATCTTTTAACCAAAAATTTAGAAAAATTTTTGGACATTTTTTATCTTTTTGGGGAGTCGGGGTTTCTGATAAAAAACAATTTTAGCTCAGGTCAGAAACTAACTTTAACTTATAAGAAAAGTGGTTGCAAAACCCAGCTTATGTTCCAACTCAAAAGGACGGAACGTCACATAAATGTCAATCTGAAGATGTTCCTTTTTTTTTTTTATCGTTGCAACAGAGACAAACTTGAATTAGATAATCTGGGGACCCTTTGGGCTTGTAAAATTGAAAAACAAATTTGGGGCCCTCTTTAATGTTAACTTTTTTAAGTATTTTTCAAAAAATATACTAGTTTTTTTTTTGAATAACATTAGAAAAAATTTTTCCTTCCATCCGAAATTATGTATCGACCGGGTTCATTAAAAATGAAAAGAAATTTTGGAAAAAAAATCGATTTTGGGTTTCAGTCCCCCAAAACAAAAGAGTGTTTTTAAGGATTTTCTCAATAATTTCCTCAAATTTGGGTTTCAAATGAATTAAACCCCGGGTTGGGGGGGAATTGGTTTGTTACAAAAAAAGTTAGCATTTACAAGGGGAAAAAATTTGAATTGTAAATGCTAAGGGCTGCCACCATTCGCAAAATTTCCCATAATTTGGATTCAAGGATTGTAAAGCAGCTTTAAAAAATTACTGTAACAGAGTATGGAAGTAGAGTTTAAAAATTTCAAAGATGCTACCAATTTCTTTTTTTTGGGATTTAAGAAGGGGGGTTGGAAGGGGGGGAAAGTTACACTTTTCAAGTAATGAACCGACTCTTTTAAAAAAAACTAGGGGATGACGGCAAATTTCCCAATGGGAAAAATTTTTTCTAGTGAGGATGCATTATTAGAAAAAACCAGAACTTTTTTTAAAATTTGGGGAATTTTTACCCAAAATTGGGGAGTGAGGGCTATGAGGGAAAAAAGAGATTATTTTTTTTTCCGGGGGTTTTTACACAGTTCCGTTAAAAGGAAAATTCATCAATCTTTTATTGGCCTAAAAGGGAAACATCTGGTGAAATTTTGCAATCAAAAATTTTAAATTTTTGACATGGCAGACTCCTTTTACAAAAGTTCATGATGAAAACAAGCTCTAGATTTAAGTGTTACCTCTTTGGACATGTCATTAGAGGGATCTACATATGAACCAGTAATTATAGAGAAAATAAAGAGGTAAATTCAATTTGGGTTTTAATGAGTCCAAATAGCCCTTTAAGTAAAAAATCATTTAAAAGAAAGTACAATTAGTTATGAGCATAGTAATATAATAAATAAAATGGACAAGTAAAATAGTGAGAAGATCCCGATAATAAATTTCCCACACATGAGTCAGATCAAAAATTTTTGTTCTTTTAAGAAACACCAACAAAACAGGGTGCTCTTCACACATGAGATAAAAAAGGTTTTATCTAAAACCCCAAAATATTCAAGAAAATTTAACCCAAAATAATTAAAAATTAACCTTTTTTGGGAAGTTCCCCTAAAATTTTTTAGGGGGGGCGCTTTTTAAAAGGAAAATTTTAAGTTTTTTTCCCAAAATTTTCCTAAAGGCAAAATAACCCCCAAAATTTTTAAAAATTTTTTTTTAAAGGGGAAAAATAAAAACCCCTTTCCTTTTTTTTTACCCTTTTAAAATTCCAAAGGGGAAAAGGATAGGGGGGGTTCCCTTTTTTTTAAAAAAAAGGGAAAAAAAAACTTTTTTTTTTTAAATTTGGTGAATTTTAAAAAAAAAATTGGTTTGGTTTTTTTTGGTTTGAACTTCCCAAGTTAGGAAAACCCCCCCAAATTTTTTGGGGGTTTTGTTCCTTGGGCCTTTCCCTAAAGAAAAATTTAAAAAATAAATTCGATATTTTTTAAAAGACAAAAAAAATATTTCCGGTGTTTTTGTAACCCCTGGGTCAAAAAATTCAAAAACTAAAAAACAAAGGTTTTTTAAAAATTAAAAATTTTTACTGTTCTTAAGGGAAAAAACGGCTTTAAATTTGTATTTTCCAAAATGAGAAGGAAAATGGGTTTTTGTGTAAAGAAATATCCAAGTATGACTCCCGAAAAAAAAGGGTTTCCAATCCTATTGATTTAATTTAAATCCTGATATTTTTTTGATGATGTGGTTTAGACGCCCCATATTTTAAATCCAGAGTAAGGGTAATTTTTATGTTAAAAAAATATGTAGATAAACTGGGTCAAAACTTTTAAAAAAACTCAGAAAGGGCTGAGGGGGTCACCACCTCCAAGTTTAACTGTTATAATAAAATCGGGAGTTTATTTTTTTAGCTTTTTAAGAAAATAAGAAAATTTTTAATAAAGATGCTATTAGTGACAAAGTTGATAATGAGGAAGTCAAAGATTTTTCTAAAATTTAAGGAGGAAAAAATAGTTTTAGCAAACTTTTTTGGTAAATGGAGATTTGGAAAAAACCAAAGTTTTGGGAAAGGCCCGAGGTCTTGAATATGAGAATCATTTGGGCCCGCAGTAAGTATATCTAATCTTTTATTTTTGAAGAAGAAATTTGTTTTTTATTGACTAGTCATGAAAAAAATATTTTTTATTTATTTAAAAATACTTATTTCTATAACTTTAATATAAATAAATCAAAATCAGGGTTAAATTTATTTAAATCATGAATCATGGGTTTTTAAAATTGCTTTATTTTTTTAAATTAAAAAATTTAGATTTAAATCAAAGTACGATAAAAAAAATCAAACAACCAGGTATTTAAAGTATTTAAAAAGAAATTTAAACAAAATTTAATTTTTTAATCTACATTCTTTGAAAAAAAAAATACAAAATATAAATTGCATTTTTTTTTTTAAAATTTAAAATAAAAAACTAATTTTCCAGCTTTTTTTTAAATAAATATAAATAAAATAAATATACGTTTATTTTTTCCAAAGTATAGAGAAATATACAAATATATACCCCAAAAAGAGGGTGGAACGTGTCACACTATTTTAAAGGTTAAAAAAAGTTTTTGAAAGTAAAAAGAACAATTTTACAAATCTTAAAAAAATATTTTAAAAAAAAATATAACACATGAAAAAAAACTTACAATTTTAAAAAAAACAAAACAATTTAAAAACCTATTTACATTAGCATTTTAACATTACACACTTACAACACAGTTGAAATATTCTGTCCAAATAAAAAGATTGCTCAAAGGAAAATTTTTATCTTTTTGAAATATTTTTCTGGGAAACCCGGGGATCGTGGGGGCCTTAAATTTCCCAAAATTTTTAAACAAACCCAAGAACGTTTCTTTTATAAATGGGATATCTTTTTTATCTAACATTAATTGTTTTTTTTCTTGGGGTTATAATTATGTTTTTTATTACTTTCAGAAAATAAAAAATCCCATTATTAGAAACAAATTTAATACATTCAAAAAAAAATAAAAAAAAACTTAAAAAACAGTTAAAAGTTTTTTTTTAGCAAATATAGGTTTTTACAAAATCCCTTTGGGATTTCCCTTCCCAAAATTTTAATTGGGATCTCTTTTTTAGTATCTGAACTCTCCCCCCCCTCCACTGAGTTACCCCCAAAAATAATTTCCCTACCTTTTCCTGACATGATAGTGCAAAGGGACACCTGAAGTGCTGCCTCCATGCCAACCTTTATTCCCTTTTTAAACCTAACCGATAGGGAGTACCTTTGGGAAAACTCATTGATAGACCCTCAACCGGGCTTTTAAATTAGTCTTTGGTCAAGAACCCTGCCCAGAAAGGAATCTTATTTTAGAAGAAATCGGGAAATTCCATAATTTTTAAACAACTGGGGTCCGTTTCTTTTTGCTGAATACTTTTTTGTGTTTTTTTTTACTTTATTAATAAGTTATTTTTTAAAAACCCCTTTTTTCAAATCCTCAAGGGAGGCCCCCAATATGTCTTTCAATATCAAAATAATTTTTTTCACTTTAAAGATAAAAAGAAGTATCATTAGCATTTCATAACCAAGTGTTCCCTTTTTAGTCTCTGGCAGTTCATTTGTTTTAGAATGTAAAAGAGGGCCCCAAGATGGAAACCCCGAGGAACCCCCTTTTTTTCAACCTCTATTCTGATTTTTTAAAAAACCTTTTTCATTTCTTTCAACTGGGTTTCTGTTTTCTTTTCTTTTTAAATATGACACTAAAAGCTGTTTTTTAATTTCCCCCAATTTCCATAACGCTCCAGCTTCTCGGGAAAAAAAAGGTCAACACCGTCAAAGGCCCCAGACAAAACCACAAAAGTAACAGTATGCTCATTTTTATTCATACAATCCAAGATTCTTTTTAAAAGCTGGTTTAAATTTTTGTTGAACGCCTCCTTCTGAAAACCCTATTGACAATCGACAATTACACCACTCTATCCAGGAACCAATCAATTTTTTCATGTTTAAAGTTTTTTCAAATATTTTATTTATGTTTGATGGAGATATTGGGCGATAGTTTTTGGGGTTTTCAGCATCAATTTTTTAAAAATTTGCTTTTTATGTGCCCATTTTAGTTTAGTAGGAAAAAAACCTTTGGAAGTTAATTTATAATATGACTTTAAATTTTTCCCGTTTTTAAGTCGGCTACTTTTTAAGAAGGCAACTGGAATCTCATCCTCCCCTACTGACTTTTGCTTTTTTTCCCTTTAATACATTTAAAATTTCCCTCATCTCAGTTCCATATAAAAAAAATTGATTTTTTTAAAGTCCAATTTTAATTTGGGAACGAATTTTATTTTTATTTATAGGGGGTATTCCAAAAAAAAGTTTTTCTTTGTTTAGTATTCCTTTTTCCGGGTTTTCCCTTTATAACACCCCTGATACCACCAAAAAAAGTTTTTTTTTCCGGTTCTTTTTTTGTTAATTTATTATTTAAATTTTTCCCAAATTGTTTTTTCCCCTTTTTCTTTTTAATTTTTTTATATATTTTGTATTATAGACTTTTTTTAGTTTTAATAACTTTCTTAAATACTTAAAGATTTTTTAGTAAGCTTCACTTACCTTTTTTTTTAAGTTTTTTTATACAGTCGTTTTTTCCAGAATAAGGGTTTTTATCTCTGGGGTTAAAATACTTGGGTTTTCATTCTTTGGTTTAGGGTTTTTTTTGGATCAATTTTTCCAAAATCGATTTTATTTTTATAAAAAATATCATACAAATTTAAAAATCCTCTTTACCTAAAAACACTCCCTTTGACCCCCCCAATAGTTCATTTTTTTGTATTTTCCCGTTTTTTTTTGGGGAAAAAACTCCCTTTTAATCTGGTTCAGGCGGGCTACACAAAACCAAAATTTTGGGGGCCTTGGGGCAAAATGATCAGAAAGTCCGGGTACTTTCAAATAGTGCCCCCGGGTGAAAAATTTTTAAAAAAAAATTTTCCAAAGGGGATGAGCGTTGTGTTACTCTGTGGGGTTTAAGAATTGTTTTTTAAACCCAAAATTGAACATTAGGTCAATAAAAAAATTTTTTTTTGTTTCAATTTCCCCCAATTTACAAAAAAATTTGCAAAAAAATTTTATAAAATTTATATTTTAGTTGTACATATGACAGAATATTTTCAAAAATTTTCACAAAAAATTAAAATTACCAAGAAAGTTCTATATAAAAAAATGAAGTCTTTTTATTTCAATTTTTTACACATGAACACCCCAATCTGTCCCTATGGATTTTTCCTCACTTTTAGAACTTAGGTCCATTTTTCACCATTATACAGGGTCCACCATTTCCCTTTTTTCCTTTATATAATACTATTTTCCATCAATCTTAAAGTAGTTACATTCACCCTTTTTCAACCAGTGTTCTGTCAATATAAATCTGGCCGTATTTCACCCTTTCATAAAAAACCCCCGGGGTTTTTTTACTTTATTATAAGCACTGTATTTTTTGGGGATCACAGTCATAACGTTTCATTTCACCCTCAGGTATTACCTTCAACCCGATTTGTGTTTTATTCCCCCGAGCAATGATAGGTTCGTCGGAAAAATTTAGTTTTTTTTCTTCCCATTTTTGGCTCAACCCTTCCCCAAACCCTCTTTTGGGGCCTCCTTTCTAATTTGTACTCCTTGCCCCCCAAATTTTGGGGCCCGGGTTTTGCAAAACCTTAGCTTTCTATTTTAGGTTTTTTTTTAATGTTTTTTGTTTGGCCAGCACCCTCTCTTACTTTTTCTCTGATGACAACAATACTTTGACAGGTTTGTTTTTCCCCTTTTTGACCCTTTTCCCCGACAACTTTTTGGTTTTTGGGCCAAGGGAAAGTCTTCAAATATTTTGGTTTTCTAATTTTTACCTTGGGTTTGGTTTTGGGGCAGAATGCAACCCGTCCAAAAGACTAAAAGTTCTTCCCACTAAAATTTTAAGGGTTTAAATTGCACAAAGAAAATTTTTTTAATAATGGCACTTGGGTTTTTTGATTTCAGGTTTGGGCTTTTTTTGATAGCCACCCAACAAATTTTTCCCTTTCCTTCTTTTCTTCTTGCAAGAACATTACATTTTTAAACAGACTTGAACGGGCTAAAAGATTACAACGGTAGCAATCCCGTT
>JAHBCN010024389.1:0-12079 GCA_019359885.1 Listronotus oregonensis | reverse complement strand
CAAACTTTTCCAATTTTCAATGACCGAGTTTCGTTTAACCCAATCTATCAGATAAATTATTAAATTATCGTAATTAGCTACTAAAACTAAGAAAGAAATGAGTGAAAACTCCATTTTTAAAAAACCCAAATGTATTGAAATTTGAAATTGAATACTAAGCTTTGCCGCGATTCATTTGTTTTCATGGTGACCAACATAAAATTGAGAAAAAAACCCTAGTGAAATCATGGCGGCGACGGTTGAAAGTGAAATTTGCAATTTATTAAAAAAAGGTGCAAAATGATATAAAAACAAGGTTTAAAAATTTTAAAAATATTGTGTCCCTTTTTTTAGTGTAAAAACTAAATTGTGTAAAAAGAAGGGGTAAAAGGTGAGGTTAAGTTTTTAAGTTTGAAGATGGATATCTCGAAAACCAAACGTTTTGGCCAAATAATTTTTTCAGATTTGTGATCAGCGCCTCAAGAAACCCCAGTATGCCAAATTTCGTTAAAATCGGCGTTGCGGTCACTTTCTAGACAATTACCAAAATTGGGATGGACCACCCTCATCACTTAGGGGTAGGAAAAATATTTCACGTGCTATTCTCAGACCCACTGAATATACACACAAAATTTCATAAGAATCGGAGGAGTTTTGTTACAAACACTGTTACACGAGAATTTGATATATTAGAAGCTATACAGCCATTTAGTTTTTATCAACCAGCAACCAGCTGCCACTGGCCTTCATGTTACTGTATGATTAAAACAATAAAATGGCGAATACTGTAACATTTATTAATCCTACGCCTAAAAACTCGATGTAAACGTGCCTTAATAAACTAAGATTTTTTTTAATCCTAACAACGCATCTCACAGTCTTAAATAGCGACGACATCTGGTATCTCGGGAAGTGAAAAATCTTGGGAAGTGAATAACACTTTTTATGGCAAATTTTCGCGTTAATCTTGCTTTAATTTAGGTAATTGTAAAAAGGTGTGGGTTTGGTCAGTAAACCGTGAGAAATCTTGGAAAAAGTGATTACGGTTAGTCATGAATTGGTGCAATTACTTAAAATGATATATGCGTTTAAGGTGTTAATTTTTGTTAAAACCTTAACAAGGCGCTTAAAAAAAGATTTTTTCTCCAAATGACATTAAAAGGGACTTTTTTTCTATAAATATATATATATATATTATATATATATATATATATATATATATATATATATATATATATATATATATATATATATATATATATATATATATATATATATATATATATATATATATATATATATATATATATATATATATATATATATATATATATATATATATATATATATATATACCGGGTGTTTAAACGACTTCACCATTGGGATCTGAAAACATAGGAGATACGAAGATGGTTAAATTGGGGCAAAGTTGGGCATTTATGTGACCAACAATATACCGTTTAGAAAGTTTAAAACCGAGAATTCGGAAATTCCGAAAAAAACGAAATTTTGAAAATCGTTTTATTTTTTCCTGGGTTTCTTTTTCAACGAATTCCAAAATAAATAACACATTTGCATTGTCACTTTTTCCGCTCTATCGAATGGTTTCAAGTTTTGCATCTGACGTTTGTTTTTCCGTAACCATCATCAACTTTTTTTTCTTTGGAGTAGGGAATTCCCAAATTTGAATGGCTCTTTTTATCACATTTTCAACGATGTATCATGTTACCCTTGTTGCCCGGAAAACCGAAAAATTAACAGAATATTGATAACGTAGTTGGCTTTATTTCCAAATCGGTGAGTAAATGACATTCTGTTTAGTCAGTTGTGGTGTCGTTAAAAATGGAATTCACCAAGAAGAAAAAGATATTAAAACTTTATTAAAGAAATAGCAACAGGGAAACATGAAGGATCTTAACTGTATCCCGAGAACGACAACCATGAACTTTATTCAAATTATTGGATAGAAACTCGAGTATGGTTCGTTTGAAAAGCCCGACAAAAATATGGGGAAGAATGGATGAGGAAAGAAAGAAAACATCGTAAAGAGGATAATTTGTTCATTGTTTTAGGACGCAAAGTACCTAACTATTATTCGGAAAATGTTCGGAGATAACTTGGCGTGTCCCCTTTGGGGCCTAACATATAACTTTTAAAATATTAATTCATATGATAAGCCACTGAACCAAACCGAAATGATTTAAACAATTTGAAAAAACAAAAACCTTTAGATATGAACAAAAAAGATTTACTCAGTTTGTTTTAAACCATTAATATGGCTCTGGTCATTTTCACCTGCACTCCCAAAACCTTACATTGGAACTGGGAAGATTGATGATTTGCTTTAATTTAGCAACTTTGGACAATTGTTGCGTTTTTTGGAAAAAATTTATAAAAAATGTCTTGTTGTGGTGTATTTTTACTGTCTAGTTCGTTAGTTTTAGTTAATAATTTAAATCAAACTGGTAATAATTATTGACAACGACATTAGATAAATACAAAATACTGGAGTTTTAACTACTATAGATAAAGAAATTAAATAAAACTTGTTGTATTACATTACTACAACATAAAATTTTTACTTATTAGAAATATTTATGGTGAATGGTGAACAAAAATTTAATACAATTAAATGTCCTTTAGAGTCCCCATTTTTTTGGAAAATTAAGAATAATATTATCAATGCCGCTTCTTTGGGTTAAATTGACGGTATACTGTCAAAATTTGTTTCATAGTTCGATAGTTTAAATATTTAAAAATATCTCCCTAAAGAATTTTTCAAAATTTGAATTATTTTTAAAGTTATAGCTAAAGTTGTTTTCGGCATAATGAAGCTAAAACTGAAAGTTCTGAGTCTCTAAAAGAAGGAAAAAGTGCTCGTTTTTTGGAGAGAAATTTGTTAAATATTTAATTTGAGGTGGAAGAAGGCGATATATGCAGCCAAAGTGAAAAGAAATATAGTCTAACAGATAAAATAGTATTTATTAAATAATAAATATATATATATATATATATATATAATATATATATATATAATATTATATATATATATATTTAAAATATATATATATATATATATTTTATATATATATATAATTATATATATATATTTTATATATATATATATTAAAATATATTATATATATATATATATATATATATATATTATATATATATATATATATATATATATATATATATTATATATATATATATATATATATATATATATATATATATATATATATATATATATATATATATATATATATATATATAAAATTATATAAAATTATATATATATATATATATATATATACTGAAACTTAAAACATTAAATTGTTTTTTTTTAATATTCTTTACGGTTTAGAACCAAGGAAAAAATTGAAATTTTCAATTTTTACTTTTTTCAAATTCGGAAAAGTTAAAAAATAAGTAAAAATAACCTTTTTTTTTTTTGAGAAACCGTCATTTTGCAAAAAAAATCTTTTTTATTTTTTCTGGTTCCTGCCATAATGGCATTTTTGTACTGATTTAGAATTTACCATTTTTTCCTTTTTTAGATGACCAGAAGAGAGGGAATTGTGAGAAGTAGGACACGCTGTTTTTTTGCTCCTCTTCTACAACGGCATGTGTGTAAAATATCTTTTTTTCCTTTTAATTTTTTTTTTGTGAATTCCTAAAATATTAATTAATAAATGATAAAAAAACGGAATAGTCAAAATATTAATTGTTTTTTTATTGACCATATAAAAAAACGCCCGAAATTCGGGCTCCTAGAGTAGAACACCTCTTTAAAAATCACTAAAATAATTACCAAAATTCCCGGGCAACTGTAAGAAAAATAGTGCCAGCAGGATTATTTTTGTATGAAAGAGAAGTTGGAGCAATTTTTAAAAACCAAAAAGTGGGCGTGCGTAAATAGAAAAATTGCATCATATGCTTCGAGTTTAAATTTTTACATAAAACATATAAAAAAGCAAAAAAAAGTTTAATCTGTATTAAGTCTTTAATTTTCCCTTATTTTAAAAATGACAAAAACACTTTGTGTTTTTAAATAGATCCGCTACAATACGTAAACATTTTAACCAGATATCCAAATAAATATAATTTAAAATCTTCATAATGATTTTTAAATCGGAACCCACATAGTCTTCGTGTCTGCTTTTAAATGACCACTTTTTTAATTTACTGGTTTCAGTCGTTTTATCCATTAATTAATTAACGTTCATTAGGGGAACTCTGATACGTCAAATCTCTAATTTTCTTTAATTATTTACATTACTTTTGATTAATATAATGCCATACGGGTATTATCTTTCAGAGAAAATTCTGTTGTATGTTGTTACTACTAATTAGTATCGGTGGTGGTTTTAAAATGTACCAAATAGCTGCAATATGCTATAAATGCTATCGAAACATGCTAATTTTGGTAGTTAAGAAACACTGATTTAAAAATAAAATTTGGATATTTTGCCACATAGGATAACTTTGGGGCTCCGTCTATCTTGGCCCAGAAATATATTTTATTAATTTATTAAAATATGTTAAGAAACCTAGTCGTACATATTTTATGATGTTATGAGTATGAGAAAGTACAAAAAATTTAGAGAAAAATAAAAAGCAAGTAAATATAAATTTTTACTAGTATTAAAATTATCTAACCCACAGTTTTTACAAGAAAAATAAAATAAAATAAACAAACAAACCTAGTTATAAGAATGATCAGGGCCGAAATTAAAAGTTGCAGGCTGGGGAGACGCCCGGGGTTCCCTCAAAACGGGCACCCCACAACATAACACATAATTAGTTATTAAGAAATTTGTTTTTATTTTATGCTAATACATTTTTATATTTAAATATAGAATTTTATCGTAATCTAAACAAATTACATTATATGAGTAAAAAATACAATGATGTTTCGGCAAAAATTGTTAAACACAATAAGTTTATGATGTGGATTCCTTGTGCCTTTTACTCTCTTAATTTAGTGGCAAAAGCTAAAGTCAAATTTTGTTTTGCTGCGATTACATTTTTTAATTTCTTATAAACATAATTTGTTTACAAAATGTTAAAAACCTGCATCTTCAAATGATGGCGACAGTAGAAAAAATATTGTAATTAGTACTGCATGATCATCTAGAAGTGATGCCTCTAAAGCACAATTGAAAGGTAACAATAAAATGGTGAAACATTATCTACAATTGTAGAAGACAACGAGCAATAATTTAAAACTCTTAGCGATGCAAATAGTTTGTGGAACCAAATATAGAAACAGGAATATTTGCAATATTTTGAAACGAAATATAAGAAAGAGTACAAATAGCACAAGTAACATGCTTCATTACATAAATATTGACCTTAATTAAAAAGTGGCAGCACTTGGATCACTTAAAAAGTTTACCAAGTCAAAAAGTGCTAACTTCGAAATATAAAAGTCAAGAGGCACGAATTTAAGTGAAACCAGACTATTCTGCTCATAGGAAACGACAACGGAATATTCGACTTACACCACTTGACTATGAAAAGGCTCTGGAGGCTAAAATGACACCACAGAGAAATTTAAAACTCAAAATTTTACTCCTATTATAGATCAATTTATTTCTTTTTTAATTCAGAATTCAGTGCGGTTCGTCAGGGTAGGCAAGGTAGTACCTTTGAAAAATGCCTTAAATGTAATTTTAAAAAATATAATATTTAATAAGTATATAAAATTATTATATTTCTACAATTAAAAAGAAAATGGTTACCGCTGGAGGCAATAGCGAACGGTCAAGACTACACAATAATATTATACCGTTGGTGCTTTTGGACTTTTCGACCAAAAGGGATCTATCTGCCGCCTTATTTTGAACGGTACGTAAGAACAACTAATAAACGATGCCAAGTGATGCAAAAATCCGCCGACGTAAAGTAAAATTCGGCAGATTTATTATTTCAGCAGGGACATCGGTCGCCTTGCCCCAGATAAAAAGACTAAATCTGGCCCTTTGCTTTGACCTTCGACGATCGTCGCACATCGATTATAGATGCATGACAACAGGTGGAAAATTGGGAGGCACGTGACCCGATGCGACCTTTTAATTGACCGATTTTTATCCAAATAGAAATTCCGTATAAATTTTTACCTGCATTTTGGTTTCCGAGTTTTAATCCTAGGTAGTTTAGTGGCAAGTTTTGAAGTTTAGGAGGCCTTTAATCCAGGAAATTTGATTTTTTATAAGTATTTTTTAGTATAAGTGCATGTTTCTGGTTTTTTTTTTGTTTGTAGTTTAAATAATATTTAAAAATGGAGTCAAACCCTGTGCATGACAAATTTGTCGTTGAAAAACTATTTTCCCGACTAAATGTCATAGTTGGTTAATGGAACCCATCTTTAGAAAAGTTTATTTTCTTGGGCTTGTTTACTACTTGCTAAAGGTAGAAATAATGTTTTACGGGGTTTAGATTTAAAAAAATGATTAGTAGTATTAAACATGAGCTTTTAAAATAGAGAGTTATTTAAGTCTTAAGCGGTTAGAAAAAACCTCAAACATAAAAGATTCTTTGGGGCCAAAAAGCTATTTTTCAAATTTAAATGAAGAAGTAAGAAAAAAGAATCTTATTAGGTTATTTAATTAGGTACTTGTCATTTGGCAAAACAAGAACTTTTTTTAGAGGCCATAAGAAAAAAAAAAGATTATTTAATTCTGGCAAAAGAAACGTTTAATTTATTAATTAAACGTGAATAGAAACAAACCATTTAAAAAAATTGGAAATGTTTTTTCAGGTTTATCCAAAACTATCCAGAATGATTTAATTCATTGTATTTCTGAACACCTATTAAACGTAATTCAAAACGAAATAAGAGTCGATTTTTTTTAGTACAAGCTGACATATAGGATATAGTAGAAAATCTCAGTGCCCTTATGTTGTTTGTTTGGTTGCCAACCTGGTTTCGTACTCCAACTCTGATGTCTACTTAAAATACGTTTTTTTTTTTCGTTAATAATTTTTTTTATGTAATATTTTCTAATAAAAAAAACAAAAAGTTAATAAAAATATGAGATAAACGAAAATTGGGCTTGGCACCCAAAAATTTTGATAGTAAAACCATAAAACGTACAGTTTTATTTATCAGGAGAAAAAAGAGAAGAAGACATATTTTTACAATCTAATATATTTATTTATTATAAACATATAAAACATGTGGAACCTATGCAAATACATTACTGAGGATTGGCTGTTATGTGAATAAAAAATATATTACACGAGATATGGTACAGCGACAAAAACGTTCACTTTTTCCTTTTGTGTTCTGTAGCATCATCCTTTTTTAAAAACCAATACTAGTCGCCCAACATAGATGGGTTCCAGCGTCCCTGGTATCTTGTTTCCATCGTCCCGATATCCTGGTGAAACCTCTCTCCTTGTTCGTCGCTTACTGCCCCCAAATTTTACGGAAAAAAATTCAAATGGAAGTGCAATAAGTGTATTTTTAGAGACATGCTCACCCTAGTAATTCATAGGCTTTCAACAGTTCATCTATAAGGCTTTTATAGTCTTCATCTTTCTTGTTGCCCAAAAATCCTTTCACTACACGTACAAAACACGTCCAAGCTGTCAATTCCTTTCCTTTAATTGTTCTTGAAAACGAAGATCATCTAGAAGCTTCCTTATCTGAGGTCCAATTAATATGCATTCTTTTAATTTTGCATCACTTAGTTGAGGAAATATTTCTCTTAGGTACTAGAAACCACTACCTTCTTTGTCCATGGCAGGGGGGCATATTTAATGTTTGAAGTACCAGGATCAAAAGAAGTTCTATGAAGCCAATCCTTTTTACTGTAGTGTTTTTTGTTGCCCCGGAGACACAAATAACAGCAATACTTTGTAAAACCTTCTTGAAGTCATAGCAAGATACCTGTGACTTTTAAATCTCCACAGATATTCCACTGATACTGTTTATATTTAACACGATTTAATATGGTTGCTAAGTTGTCATAGGTTTTTTTCATTGTCACTGAATGGGCTAAAAGAATGAATGGTTTTTCGTTTCCATTATGAAACAGTACAGCTTTAGGGCTGTATTTCGAAGAATCCATAAATAAACACTACTCGCTAGGATCATGTTTCATATTAAGTTCATGTATTACACAATCAATATCACAACAGACACATATCGACCTTTCCATGAAAAAAAACTTAATAATGTTACATTCCGTTTTCGGTAAAGTAAAACACTTGCTTTTTATCTAACAAGTTCCACTGTTGAAGTCTGAAAAAGTAACATCGAGTAATAACTTCATAAACTTGAAGACTTTTTAGTCACAAATTATTCTTTTAAATCAGCCAAAAGTACCTTTTCGTGTGCGATATTCTTAATATTTTTCTTGTGATATCAACTTTCATACTTGGCATAGGTTTTTTTGTATACGCTTATAGACTTTTTAGGCATTAATCCAGCACCTGCACAATAAGCTAAATTTTCAATTTCTGGGGGTAAATCATTCATTTTACAATGCTTGATGAACTTTTTAATAAATTTAACTGTGACAATAACATAAGAATACAAGTTAACAATTCCTTGTTACCTTAGGTTGCTACGCACATATCTGAAATTAAGCTACGTTTACATCACTTACTCAAATGAAACATGAAAATTATTTTTAAAGGAATCGTCGAAGTATAATATGAAATTCGGATCAAATTGTAACTGTCGCTGGCTAAAAATTCTGTCGCCTTTTATATTAAATATAAAAAGAACTAGTAGATTCTAGAATTAGCTGGAGATATTTTTATCAAGACCCTTCGCTATGAACAAAACTAAGGTAATTAAGGTAAATTAATAATTAAACTAATTCAAACTTTTCACATTTTTATAAACTAAACATATTTGTAACGTCCGTAAATATATTATTATAATGTACTTTTAAAAATTGCCACGTTGGCGTTGTTGAGAACTGACAGATGTCTTGTGCAACAGCATCGCTGTGCGGAGCCAGCGAGCTGTAACCAGGGCGTAATGATACGTGCCGCCCCTAACCGATGTCTTCTTCGGGGACCTACTATAGATCTCGATCACCATGTAATGAAGTTTTAAACTGTTTTTTAATCTAAATTTGGTAATTTCTCGGAATATAGGTATTGTTTACGGCTTGATCCACTGTCTACTAATTTAATATTTCAAAAAATCACAAAGCAAACTGTATACGTGTAAACAAGAGTATTTATCATGGTTGATAATAAAAAAATTTTATATTTTAAAGGGATTAAAGATTATTTACTACAAAAAAGACAATTTTTTAAATTCTATGATTTATCTCATTGTTTATATAAACTAATGAAGAGTGTTATTTTTCTAATATCGTTACGGTTTAAATTTTATAAGCGACCCAATGGCGAAACTTCAATTTGTTCTGCCTCGATGAGTTATGTGGTCAGTACGCTGTTGCCAGTGCCAAGACAGTTTTGGCAAATATCCACATCTTGAAAACAATTGTACTCATCGGTTTATTTGTTGTCAAACAGTGTTAATGAAGATAGTAAGTATGTGTTCTTATATGTCTTTTATCAGTTTTGTGTCTATTCAAATTTTGCCGCCCCTACCGACCTCTACAATTTGATACTTTAATTCGCAATCATATTATTTTTTTATCAATTAAACTGTAACTTTATAATTTTTGTACACTATTGTCCCAATTACACCCACTTGTTCCTGTAGTAGACATGATGACTGATTTTGAAAAACAGTTTTATGATATTCGAAAGTATCTTCTGTTTAATTACGGTTTGGTAGAAAAACAATACGATTTTACTTTTATGTTTTAAATTTAAACAACGAATTCCAAAGTGGTTATTATTATTACCTGTGGTTTAATACAGTTGCAAGATTCAATCATTAAATTAAGAAAAATTTAATAAAACTTACCAAAAATGCATTTTATTTCTTATCCATAAGTCACAAAGCACTTTGGAATATTATTATACCAGAACTTTTAGAAAGTCAATTTTATAGTTCGCATTATAAAATATGTACAGTTTGTTCCATCTTTGGCAGCTTTATAGGGTTAGTACTATCAAAAAAGTAACATAGGCGTCAGATGCTCCTTTTGGGTCAAACTTGAAATGATAAAATAAACATTTAAAAAATTTTTACTTGCTTACGAGATACAGGAAAAAAAAATTATTCAGAATGACCGTATATTTGCTCAGTTAAAAAAATACAAAAAATGTTTTTAAAAATTTCTTTAGATTGATTGGTAAATAATCTGCCGTTTTCAGGATAAGTAAACGGGGTTACGTTATCGGACTTAACTTCATTTTTTTAAATGGAACTTTCAAATAAAAGAGTATTTAAATACTCACTTTAGAAACCGTTAGATATGAAGACATGGACCTATGAGGTGGCCACCACGATGTCCAGATCTAATAACCCCAGATTTTTTTTTCTTTGGGGAGTGCTGGAAAATAAAATTTATTAAAAAGTCATCTTAACCCGACAACAACTTGATCAAAGAATTCATGATGCCTTTGCAGAAATAAAGCCATTACACATCATAAATGCCCTAAAATCCGTTCAAAAAAGATGTCAAGGGTGAATTGAAAACATTTGCGATGATTCTGGTTAATTTTTACCTTAAGAGACCATTCGCGCCGCGAAAATTCAAAAAGTATATGAAAGCCAACACTTAAATCTAGGCTTCTGCTGTAATAGTTTTTTAAATTTGGATTTAGTTTTTAATATTTCCTTGAGTGAAAGTCACCCTAAAATCGGTTATGTTTAGATACTTGTTTTCTCTTAACCGACTATATTTAAAAATCCGTTACAGCAGAGGCATAGATTATTTCCACCCTAAAATGGTGTATAATTTTTTGTCATTTAAGTGAAAAATGGTTACCGAAACACGTTATCTCCCGGAAAAGGGTTAATCGGAAACAACATCGCATGATACACCGAATTCAGCTAACCATTTTTTTACTATTTGTGTATTAAAATATATGATATATTGTCTTTTTTTAGCTACAATGTCAACATGTTTGAAAGTCCGAAATTGAATGTCGACATTTACCGGTAAAAAAAAATTAAAAAAACTGAACGACCACTAACCAAAACTAACAAAAACCAAAATTTTTAGTTTACCCAGAACGCACCAAAGTTACTAGTTTGAAACGTTAAGTTTTTTTTTAAAAATTTTTTTTAATTTTCCGGGGGGAAAGTCGAATTCAACCATTTTGGGGTTTTTTAGTAACAAACATAGTTTTTTCCCTAGGATAATATCTTTTTTTACTACTGTATAAATAAGAAAACTTTGGGGGCCCGGAACGCGAATGATAAGAAAGAGAACCTTCGTGTTACCTAGTTTTTAAGCGTTGCAAGGGGACGAAAGTAATATTTTCAGCGCCTGGACAAAAAAAAAGATAAAAATTTTATTTATTTATAAAAAGTAAAAAATTTAAAAAGAAAAATATTTTAAAAATTTTGGGTTTGGTATTAACATTAAAAGAATTTGAATTTAAAAATTGCAAAAGAAAAATACTTGAATTAACAGTTTTTAAATTTGTTGTTGGGGTATCGTTATCACATTTAACTACGTTAATATTCCCCATTTTTTCTGTTATTTAAAATTGAGGGGAAAATTGGTAGGAATTTCGTGTAAAATCTTCTTTGAAATTTCCACCTTATTAATAAAAGGGGGTTTAGCAAATATCTCTCCTGCAACAGAAGAAAGACTTCCAACCTCCAGCGCCTTTTTTAAAACCAAAATATCGGCAAACCAAAATTTTGGAAGGGGAAGTAGTTGACGTTCTTGTAAAAAAACCCGGGGATTTATTTTTGTTTAAGCTTCAAAAAAATTTGCAATTTCTGTAGGTACATTTGAAATAGTGTGCTTTCCAATTACTTGATTAACACATTTTTCCCCTTTTTTAACTTTTTAAAAAAAAGTCATCTAGAGCATTCCTTGGCCTCAGCTTAAAAATTTCCGTAGAAATCTGAAAAGGAACTGAGCCTTTTGTTGGGGTTCCCACAAAGTTTCTTTAACTTTATTTTTAGGACTCCCCCATTTTTACTATAGCCACGTCATTTCTTATTTCTACATCACTTAGCTTCATTCTGTAT
>JAHBCN010024388.1:0-11975 GCA_019359885.1 Listronotus oregonensis | reverse complement strand
TTGTGAGTTGTCAAAAAAGATAAAAAAAAAAAAAAGAAAATATAAACCAACCAGTCTCGGGGTTCTACAGACTTGTAGAAAAAACAAGACTAATGGAAGAATTGGTATAAAAGATAATGGGAGATTGGGCAAAAAAAGCCCAAAAAGGCTGCGCTCCCCCCGGAGTTAGAAAAAAACGGTTCCCGGAAAAAGAAAAAAAAAAAAGAAGAAGACGGTTTGGTGGCAATTCCACCATTGTTTCTGAAAAAAAAATAATCTTTAAGAGTTACACTTAACATTATTTAAAATAAAAATGGTTACTTTTTTTATATTTTAAAAAAAAAAATTCAAAAATAAATAAATTTTTAGTTTAACTTTTGAAGCTTATTTTAACTTAGATAGATTTTTTTTTTGATTTTTTAAGATTTATTTTTTTTTTTTTCAGAATGGTTAATAATTAAGCACACTTGGTTTTTACCCCCCGGGACGGGGCCAAAAGTGGTCCCATTGTAAAACGTATACCAACCAAAAATTTTTTTGCCATAAGTCCGCAAAAAAATCTTTCGTACTTTTATAAAGCGTGGAACCCCTCAAGTTACCAGGTTTTTCCTATTTTCAGTAATTCGACTTTTTTTTTGTTCTTTTAAATAATATTGCTTTTTATCTGTTATACAACCAGAGTGTGGTTAATTAACAATATAAAAAGTTAGCAAGACAGAAAAATATCTAAATTTTTTAAATTTTTTGTTTATATTTTTTGAACGTTTAACTAAAAAATACGAAGTTACTTTTATTGAAAACCTAAAAAAAAAAGATTAAAACCTTTAACAATGAGGCAAGTTGGATAAAAGTTAAAAGTTTTAAGACAATATGTTGCCGGTATCTATGTAGGATAATATAAAAGTACAGTGGATCTAAATCTTTAAAATCATTGCCGTACAAACAGAAAATTTTTGGTTTTTAAAACTTAAAATCAGAGACAATTACACTTATTGATATTGTAAAACTTTTTTTTGGTATTTACAATGTATAAATTAATAGATAATGGAAACTTCTTTCCTTTAATGATTTGTAGCTTTTGATCGCCTGACGTTTCGTACTCGGTCTGGGGGTTCTGTAGATAAGTTTTTTAGACTTGTATTAAATAATCTATGGGCAAGTGTGTCCCAAATTGGTGGTAATTGCAGAGAGTCTCGGATATTATTAGAGATAGAGACTTGCGGTTTTTCGCGAAGTGTCGATACTTTTAATAAAACGAAAGACAACACTAAACAATTTTATGACTTTTTTGTTTTTGACATACAGGGCGAAATTCATTTTTCCATATTTGGGTTCTCCTCGTATTTTAGTTATCTGAGGTAAGGGCATTTTTAGGGTAGAATTTGGTGGTGTAAGTGTTTTTTTTTTAATTTGACATTTTTTAAGATACAACTCAAAATCTATAATTTTTCTTATAAAACACTCGAAATTATGTGGGGAGGTTTAAAACAATACATAATTGTTTTTTTTACATTTTTAGTCCATAAACAAAATTTTGACTTTATTTTTTGTGTAATAAACCGTGTTTATAATAAATCACAACTAAAATATTATTAATTTAAAAAAAAAAAAAAAAAATTGGGTTTGGCATTTTTATAAATTTATTCGTTTAATTTTTCATTACAACAATTTTTAACAGGACATTTTATAATTATTACTAAAATTACCTATTTTTAAATTACAAGTAAAAAAAAACTGACTCTTCCTAAAAAAATTTTAAGTGTTAAGTCTGTGTCTAATTTCCCATTTTTTTATAAAATTTTTTTTTTTCACATTTGAACTCAAATCACACAAAATTAAAGTGAAAAAAATAATAAACTTTTTAGCTGTAAAAAAATATTAGTTAAACTGTTACTCATTTTGTTGTATTATCACTATTCTAAATTTATGTTGTGTTTATATTAATAATAATTAAAGTCTGTTTAAATTTCCAAATTGTTAATTTGGCATTCCAAATTTCTTGCATATTAAGACGTTAATATAATTATATTATTTTTCAGATTTGACCCATTTAACTGAGTCAACAGTACATCGTCGCATAATTTAGCTAAAAGATTTTTCAAGATATTTAAGTAGGTACCTAGTCGCTCTTAAACATTCTCTATAAACATAAAATATAAAAATTTTGATTCTAGAATAATACCCAAAACCAAATATACCTTAATGCTCTCTGGAAAAATCATGTGTTAATTTTGTCTTCTAAGTATCGGCTATATTATTTGCTTAATACTCCAACACTGCTATAAAAGTTATTAAATTTTTTAAATTTTAAACTTACAGGTAATAAAATTTAATTATCGCTCTGCATCCCTAGGATAAAATTTATGAACCAATTTTAATTTATATAGTTTTAGTTTGTTTTCCAAATTTCTTTTGACCTTGGTTTCAGTATTTTAACTATTTCTTTAAAATTTTTTGCAGAAAAATATAGGGACATTTTCTAGGCTTAAAACATTAATTTTTTAACTTCTTGTTAGGCTTATCATAATTTTAATCACTTTTTTTTAAAAAAAGGGTCCAAATGTTATAAAACTTTTTTTAAAATTTAAAAATATAGTTTAATTTTCCTTGCATTGTATAAAGCATTGAAGCATATTATACCCTTCGCTACATGTAAAATTAAGCGCCTTATTTTTATATAAAATTGGAAATGAGTCGTATAGATGCAAAACCCGCCAAGTCACTTTCAACAGTTTTTGAGATAATCGAGGAAAAGGTTCAGTGAGAAGAGTTTTTAAATTATCAGGTACCTTCTGGTTTTATAATATACTAGGGTAGTTTCTTAAGAAGAATAGGTATGATTCAAAAATCTAAACCGGTCGGGTGAATTATTATTTGATATTCAAAAGTTGACTTGGCGGATTTTGCATTTGAACTTCAAGAAATTTGAAATACATTTTTAATATAAAACTTTTATTACGCATGTAACAAAATATTAGTCTTGATAATGAAGAATTATTTAAAACAAAAATAAAAAACTTTATTTCGAAAGAAAAACCAATTTTGTAACCTATTTTATTAATCTAAATTCTCAAATCAAGATCCACTTCAAAAATTGTCTTTATTTTGACAGCAAGCAGTATCACTTTCATTTTGTAGCGGCATTTGCATAGTTTGGGGTTTTGGTCAAACAATGCTTTGTTTCTTTGTAAAATTTTAAAATGGGAAATCTTATCACTCATTTCCAAAAGTTTCCCCTTTTAAAAATTTCTACAGATATAGCTTCGGGGAAATTAAAAATCAACCAACTGGGCATAGTAAAAAGGTTTAATAAATACTGTTTTACAATTTTTTAATAATGCCTTTTGCAAATCCACAAACGTTACTGTAATTAACTTTGCCGCAAAGGGAAAAGTTATTTTTTTTTCTTAAATAAATCTTTTGGTACAATTAAATTGGAAATTGATGAGTTTGGCATAATTTATTTTCAGTAAATCCATTATGCATTTAAAAAAAAAGCAAATACTTGCACCCCAAACCAAACCTAAACGTTACTGAAACTAAAAAAAGACATTCCCAAATTCCAATCATACCATCACCGAAACGTCTTAATATTTCGGATGCACCTATTGGTTGAAACTGACTTGGCGAAATATGTACTTGAATTACTGGTGGAGTTGGTGGTTTTGAATTTAACCGAAATAAACGACTTAACCGAATTTTAAGCCGAAATAAATAATGTCTTTTGAGTGTTTTGACAGGAATGACCATTTAAAAGGTCAAAAAGCTTTAAATTGTCTTTAATTGGTAATAACTTATTTTTTGTTTTTTTGTGACTTGGGGGTTTTGCATCTATACGACTCTAATAACCGAAAATTAATTATTGTTGAAACTAGATGTTGCTGTAATTTTAAAAAATGGATGACTGACGGCTATCTTTTTTTTGTTTAATAATCCTTTATATCAAGGCCAACTATTAAAATTTATTTTAAAATTATTAGATCGACTTAAGGTCCTAAAATATAAAAATAACTATAAGTTTTAAAAGCTGGAAACAGGATTTAATAATTTTAAAATATACTGGATATTTCATAAGAAAAAACATGTAATAAGTTCATAACTCCAAAAGTCCTTAATTAAAAAAAAAACATCTAACTACACCACTGGATTCTACGAAAAAGTTATATAAGCATTTTTTTTTGTTGTAAATAACGAGTCAACTAAAATTCTAAATGGGTCCCAAAAATAATAAAAAATATGAACTTTACCCTGTACGTCAAAAACGAAGAGAGTTATAAAGAATAGTAGAGTGTGATCTTTCGTCTCTTTAAAATTAGCGACACTTCGCAAAAAAAACCAAGTCTATCTCTAATAATAACCGAGATAACCCTCAGTAACAACGAAATCCTGACCCCTCTATAAGGTAAGCACCTTAAGAAAAAAGTAGCTTTACGGTGGATGATGATGTTTTAAAATATTATTAAAAAAAGAAAGTATAATTTTTTTTTTCTGGTTTAGTAGCAAAACTTCTTGTAACATTTTGAGATTTAGCAAATTTTATCTATAGACGTAAGTTTCTATTTAAAGTGCATGCAGAAAAAGTTAAACAAAATAATTATTTATCTTCTTGCCTGACTATGTATCTTTTTTTGACAGGTACCTCGGGCACCAAAGAAGGTTAATTCAGTATTTTGCATTATTAACTGGCATTATCAACAATCAATTTTTTAGAAAAGTAGTGGCGTCTGCAAAAGAGTGTTGCATGCTTAAAGTAATTCGATAATTAACTTTAAGCGAGGATAATCTAAAAATAGGTTAATAGAACTTCGTGTTTTGGATAATACTTGATCACAAACACATAAACCAGCAGAGCGTCGTATAATAGGACCAAAATCTATTTTTCTTATATTAGACACTTCAAAACCTCGGTTTAAGCAAGTACCAGATGATAACTTATTTAAAATATAAGTTTTGCACCAAATTCAATCCATTTGTTGTTTAATAATATAAAACACAATGCCTTTTATTAAGGTGAGGGGGGAAGGTAAAGTTTAAAACATTTATTTTTATTATTTTTTTATTTAATATTTAAAATGTAAAAAAGCTCAAAAATATTGTATTAAATTTTAAGGTCAATCTAAGCAAAATTGATGTATTAATGATAGTTTTAATAACGGTTGCTCCAACTCATTTGCGTGCTAGTAAAAAACTTTAAATCGATTTTCCCAACTTCCAAATGATGAAAAAATTTTAAAATTAATAAAATAAAGAAAAACTTGGCGTAAATTAGGAAAAAAACTAATAAACTAATTAAAACAATTTGTTTTTTTTTATTTCAAATAATACAGTGCAGGGGAATCGCGGTCATCGCAAAAAAATTTTGAGGCACCAGCGAAGAACTACAATAAATCCGTTTCTTCTTTTTATTTTTACCATTTTTTTTTTTAAATGTTGTATTATAATATACTTATTTTCAGAATAAATCTATAATAACAATATGTGAAAAAACATTCTTGAAAATAGGCCTTTTTAATAAAACAAATTTAAACCCACCCCTTAATTTAAGGTAAAAATTACCATTACTGGAATGTTTTTTTAAATAACACAAAAATATTTTTTAAACCTTTATTATTAATATTATTATTATTTGTTTAAATGCTTGTGTTTAAAAATCGTGTAAAAAAAACAAACAAAATGTGTATTATAGCTCAGTTGATTGACCTTTTTTTATAATAAAGTAAATAAATAAATAATTTTCCATTTTAATATCTTTAAAAAATATTTTATATTTTGTTTATATAAAAACAAATAAATTGCCGCAATTTTTACATGCATATGCATTTTCTAAGGACTCAAAATATTTAAAAATTTTTAACCCATCTTAAAAATAATCATTACCTAAAAAAACAGACTTTTTTTTAATGTTTTCTAGTGTGAAAAATATGTATTTTTAAAATCGACTATTACGAAAAAAAAAATCTTTTAATATGCAAAAATAGTGGAAGCTTTCCTTAAATAAAATAAAGCTGGGTCAGTATAGCCTTTTAAAATAAAACTTTTCTATTATGCTTTAATGAAAATGTCAAGTCCCGTATTGAAAAATAAAGACTTGTAAATGAAAGAATGCAAGACAAAACAATAAAATTAATTTAACTACAAAAAATATTTATGAACCACTAACCTCGATTACTTCAAAACCATTTTAAGTTGGGAAAAGAAAAATTAAAATTCTTTTAAAAACAGTGAAGTAGTAAAAGCCTTTTTATATTTCTATAAAAAAAGGAATTGAAGTGAAAAAAAAAAAAGAATAAATTTTATTAACTATTTAAAAAAAAAAAATTAAATATGCCTTTAAAAAGTACACCAAAATAATTGTAATTAACCGAATTAAATGTATTTAATAGTAAATATTTCCTAGATAAATAATTTAAATAAAAACAACTAGCTGTAAATTCACTATCATAAGTTAAACCCTTTGTAAAAATTATGTGTGTCACCCTCGCTTAGTATACAAGATAGAGAAATGCTAAACTGAAAAAGTTTTTAGAGTTTATTACTAAGTTCGACTGTGAGTTTAACGATTTCTAAATTAATTTCCAAATGGTAAAACCCAAATTTAAAAAAATTTTAAGAACTTTTTTGTTTTATTTTAAAGTTATTTATTATATAGCATGGCGTTAAACAAAGTTGATCATTGTGACAATTAGATTTGACTTTTGTATGCAATAGTATGTTTTTTAATTATATTTTATGATATTTTTTGGCAGCATATTTTTAAGCCTGGTTTTTCTCTTGTTTATAGTTCTGGTTCTGGGTTCCAGTTTATTTTTAATGGTCACAAATATTTAAAAAGCCTTTGAACACCAAACATGCATTTTCTTAAGATAATGATTAACGAGCTAACATTAATAGTCCCTGTATTTTTATGACATAATAATTTATTATGGCTGTTTTTAGAACACACTAAAAAAAAGAACTTTTTGAACACTACCAATAAAAATATTGACAATGACCATAGAAATTTTATAAACATGCAAACATTATAAATAAATATATTTTGACATTTGGATTTTTAAAAAATCTCGAATAAAGCTCTTAAGGGTTACACCTTAAAACATATAAAATTGGGTTTAAAACTTATGCTTTAGACATGTTAACAGTAGTAATATTAAAAAAACTTTTTACTTTTTAGAATTAAAAACCTTTAAAGTTATAGTATTCTTGTATTTTAAAATATATTTTTTTAAATCTGTAATAATTAAAATGCATTCTTTTGATGTTTCGTTTACTTTTGCAAAAATCTTTTTGCTAAAGCGAAATACCAATGCACTTATAAAATTCTTAACACAAAAGCGTAACACCAGATATAACATCAGTTTAACTTTTATCTAAAATAAATGAAACAAACCTAATAAACCCCTTTTCACATAAATTGAAATGTCGCACCCACTTAGCGTAGGCATCCATTTCGTGAACGTATAATAATATTTTATTTTTATTACTTTTTATGTCCAGTTCATGAAATGGATATGTTATTTTTTTTCTTGGAAGCAAGACTATATTACATCATCTGGAAACAAAAATCATCCATTTCCCGTACTGTATATTTGACATTTGTCTACTTAGTGAAACAATCAGTCGGTGTCTGAATGGCATGAACATTATATTGAACTACTAAAAAGCAAAAATATTTAATATCAAAGATAATTTTCATATGTTCTTTGGATCAACATTACACGAAAAAACTAACCACAACTAACCCAAATTGTTGGGTCATTGCATTGTATTACAGTAAATAGATAAATGCCAAATATACAATACAGGAATGGATGATCTTTTGTGTCCAATCTTTAATTCCGTCTTTTTTACCAAAAATTGTCCAGATCCACTTTAGGAATGGACATTAGTTTAATAAATTAACAATTACGCCATTTAAGTGCGACAAATATATTAAAAAATAATTATTTGATTGGAAATTCTTTACTTCAAAACCGTAAAAACAACCTATAATTTTAAAAATTTTTTCCAAACCTTCCTCTAGCTCCTTTTAAAACAATTTATATAGGTTTAAATCCAAATTGTTTTACTTCCAGTTTCTTTTAGTTATAGGGAGTAATTTTATTAAAATATTACTCAAAACATTAACTTTACCTTTTAACCCCGTTTTTCTTAAAAAATAAATTGCTTAAAACCAATGGTTGTTTTTAAATTAACATGTAACTTATTTTAAAATTTAAATAAAAATTGTTTTTAAAAAAATGATACCCCTGGGCATAAAAATAACAAACAGACAACAGATTGAAGTGGAAAAGAAAAGCTATGTCTTTTTTTTAAAACAAGGCAAAAAAAAGTCCGGGTGTTTCAAAACCTGGAGCAGTTTTTTCTTATTTGATGTATTTTCAGTTGGAAAAATTCAAGCAAACATTTTGTTTGCTTTTGTTTTTATAGTTTAATTAAAAACTAGGAGGTCATAAAGTTTTGTAAACACAAGGAATAATACAAAGTTGTTCCTAACGTACTTAGAGTAACTTTTTTCCCAATAGATATTCAAAGTCAGCTTCAAAGAAGAAAACAAAGTTTTATTGAAAGCCAAGAAAAATCGATTTTAAAAAAAAAGTTAAAATTTTTATTTGCTTTTGTCAGAAAATACCTTTTTCGTAATAAAAAATTAAAATTAAAAAGATGAAGTATCTAAATTAATATGACTTTAAAAGTTATTTCAAAAAGTAATAAAGTAAAGGTAAAAAATTTAATTTAAATTACTTTTAAGGATAGTATATTTTGACCTAAAATAATTTTGTATTGTATTTCAAAAGTAAAATCAGTATCATATAGCATGGAAAGGTGTGAGAAAACCTTTTTTAATATCAAAACTTTTTTTTTATATTAAAATTGGGTTAGTTATTTTAACTTTTACAGGAGTAAAAAAAAACATCATTACTTTTAAGGATAGTAAACCTTTTTATAATTTAGTTACCTTTAAATATATATATATATATATATATATATATATATATATATATATATATATATATATATATATATATATATATATATATATATATATATATATATATATATATATATATATATATATATATATATATATATATATATATAATATATATAAATATATATATATATATATATATATATATATATATATATATATATATATATATATATATATATATATATATATATATATATATATATATATATATATATATATATATATAATATATATATATATATATATATATATATATATATATATATATATATATATATATATATATATATATATATATATATATATATATATATATATATATATATATATATATATATATATGGGGGGGCCCGCAAAATTATTACCTTTTTTTTTTTCTTTAAAAAAAAAAAAATGTATCAGTATTCACTATAGCGATATTTTTATTTGGAAAAGTAGGCTTTGGAGAGTTTATTAAAATTATTTGCTTGTCAAAATGCCGCTTGGGGTTAAAAGAACATCGCATTTTTTGTGTCGAAAAATTTATTGGAATATAATTCCATTATAGCCTTCCCCAAAGGTGTTTTCGGGGGTCAATTTAAGACCGACAGTGTCCGCAGCGGAAGACCATTACAGTTTGGATTCGTAAAGGAGGACAGGAGGATCCGTTTTAAAAAAAAAGGGGTCAAGGGGGCCAAGATCTCCTTGCAATGCATGAACGAAGACAGAGTTAAAATGCAATTATCGCTAGCCCAAAAAATCTGTTGTTAAACATGCTACTTTTTAAAATTTATCTGACCGGGACACGAAGAATGAAAAAAAAAGGGTTTTCCCCCCAAAAAAGATCGAACCCCTGTTCAAAAATAAATCCCCCGGGATAAATTTAAAATAGATTGGGGATTCCCCCGCTATTTCTAGGCAAGTTCTTCAAAAAATGAGAAAATTTATGAACCAGTTAGAAGAATGTATTGAAGAGGGTGGCGGTCATTTGCGGCACACCATTTCAAAGCATAATAAACTCCCATTTTTTCTTGTTTAAGAATACATTTCCTTTTTTTTTTTTTTTTTAAAGTTAAAAATTTTTTTTAAGCTATTTAAAATGGGTTGTTCATTTTCCCCCCCCCTTTTATATATATATATATATATATATATATATATATATATATATATATATATATATATATATATATATATATATATATATATATATATATATATATATATATATATATATATATATATATATATATATATATATATATTTTTTTTGACTTAAAATAATTTTGTTTTTAAATTTTTAAAAATAGAAAATGAGTATCATATAGTGGGAAAAAAATATGAAAAAACCTGTTTTTTAAAAAACAAAACCTTCATTTGATATTTTGAAACCCGGGGGGTTAGTTTAACTGTTATTAAGGAAAAAAAAAAACATTATAACTTTTGAAATTGGTTGGATGTTTAATGTAACTAATTAATAATACATTAATCTGGACTTTTTAATTTTTTTTTTAAAGTGTATTATTAAAAAAGTTTTAAAAAAAAATTTCATCAGGAATTTTAATTTTATATGCCCAAAAACTTAATACATTTTATAAAAATTATTAAATCTGATTAAAAGCATAAATACAAAAAAGAAGCTAACCTCTGGCATGCTTTATTTTTTTAAGTAAGAAAAAAGTAAAAAAAAAGACATGGCCAAGTCAGATTTTGATTTGAAAAAAAAACGCATATAAAATAAATTAGCCCAACCCATATAAAAAAAAAATCCTTTGCATTTTTTTTAAAAAGGTTAAAGATGCATCACTAGCCGAAGCGATGTGTATCAAAAAAAAAAAAATAGTTAATACCAAATAAATTTCGGACCAAAAAATTTTAAAATAAATATATTTTAACATCCGAATTTTCAATTAAAAAAAAACAGGGTTACAGGTTTTTTTAAAAAACTTTAATAAATAAAAAAAATTTTTTTTTTTAAACGTTTACTTTTACAAAACTTCTCTTGCCAAAATAAAATGCGGGGGGTTTTATAAAAAAATTTTTACGGGAAAAAATTGGGGCCGAAATGTGCAAGATATAAATTTTTTTTAATTTTATCTGAAGCAAATAAAAGAAAAAATTTAAAAACCCCTTTACATATAGTAAAAAGGGTTTTTTTAAAAAAAAAAAGGGTTGGATATAAATACCTTACCCCAAAACCGAAAAAAAAAAACCCATAATTGTAAAACTTTTTTTTCCCAAACCTTGGGGCCTTTGAACAATCTATATAAATTTGAACGTAAATTGTTTGTAACTTTTTTTTTATTTTAGGTATAGGAAGAGAAATAATTTTATTAAAATATTACCCAAAATTTTTATTCTAACCTTTCTAACACCCTTCTTGGGGCCCAAGAGTTGTCTTTTGGTATTACATGAACATTTAAAAAAAAAAATTAGTTAGTTTAGATTAAAAAGGTTTGATCACTATAGACTGATAAACACACAACGAACATACAGGTAAAAGTGAAAAAAAAAAGCGGATTTTTTATATCAAGGTATTTAAAAAAAAAACATATCTGCAAAACCTTGAGGCGCACTTTTTTCTTAATTCATATTCTTCTTTTATAGTAAGGAAAATATAAAAAAGCAAACGTTTTGTTTGTTAATAGTGTTATTAAAAACTACAAAGTCAGAAAGTTTTGTAAACGCAAGGAATAATGCAAAATACTGATAAACATACCTAATAAAAACTTTTACCTAATAAATATTAGAAAGTCAGCGTCAAAGAATAAAATAAAGTGTTATTGAATGCCAAGAACAATCCATTAAAGACAAAAAAAAATTTTTCCTTTCTTTTTTAAAAAAAGCTTTTTGTAACAAAAACCTAAAATTAAAAAGATGGAGTATCTAAGTTAATATTACTTTAAGAGTTATTTCAAAAAGTAATAAAGTAAAGGTAAAAAAAATATTTAAATTACTTTTAGTAGAGACGTTTTTACACATTTAACCATCTCACGTATATATATTTAGACCTAAAATAAATTTATAT
>JAHBCN010024387.1:0-11921 GCA_019359885.1 Listronotus oregonensis | reverse complement strand
CTCTTGTGTATTTGTTTTATTAAAAAAGGTTTGAACCTTAGACGGTGAGTACCCTTTTCTGTTCTTTCTGGCCCCCAGCATCCTGGTGGTTAGTGTCCACCATGAGGTTTTGATTTGTTCTCCAGTATGTAAGTGCGGGCATATATGATGTGAGGGCTGTCTCTTCCTCTTCGTCACATAGTCTGCAAATGGGTTCTTCTCTATTCCCTAGTGTGCATATGTTTTTTAGGGTCAGTCCCCGGTTATTAATCTTACTATTCTAATCTGATTCCTATTTAGTTTTAGTAATTCACTTGTCAATTCTTTCATGGTAGTCCAACATTGATTTCTGTGATTTTGCCTTGGAATGGGTTCCATATGACTGATGTTGTGTTTGAATCCACCGGTCGTAGCCACGAACCGAGGCTTTTTATTCCAAAAACGGTTCAGGCCCAAAACATTGCTGCAACCCCCTCCCTGGCCAGGGGTCTGCATTTTCATTGCCCTGTTTCCCCCCTGTGTCCTGGCACCCGGAAAGTGTAACTTTGTTGTGGTTAGCAGGTTTAGGAGGCATTGCAGACAGTTCCAAACCAACCTTGAGTTGACTTGTTGGGACCCCAAATTTTTATGGCCGCTTGGCTATCAAGAGAAGTAATGTCCCTGCCTTTATATCCCCCCCTCAAATTCCCCCCAGACAAAGTTCAATGGCATATATTTCCGCCTGGAAAATAGTGGCATTTTCCCCCAAAAAGGGAAGCATGCTTAAACCTGGGGGTCATACCATGTATTCCTGCGCCGGCTCCATTTCAGTCTTGGATCCATCGGTATCCAAACCAAATTCCAGACTCCCCAGGAGATCGCTCACTCCCCCCCGGTAAGCGGGTTTTGTATGGTCTGTGTGTATGGGGAAGAAAAACCTATCATTTTTTGTGCGATTGTGAAGTGTTAAATCACAAAAGACCTGCATTATTTGGGCAACCAAAAATGAGCCCACAGGAATATATCAACCAACCAGTCTTGGGGTAATACAGACTTGTAGCAGGAACAAGATGAACGGAAGGATTGGTATAAAAGAAAATGGGAGATTAAGCACAAAAAGCCCAAGAGGCTGAGCTGTCTCCAGTAGCAAATTAAAACGGCTCTCGGGGAAGAGGAAGAAGAAAAAGATCTGTATAAATAAAAAACGACGTTTATACAGACAAATCAGTAAAAAACTTGCCAAGTCAAAAATTTTAGATCTCAGTACTTTAAGTGGCTTAGATTTCTGAATAGGAACTTGGCTCTTGTTTTACATAAGTGTTTTTGAAAGGGTAAATATTTTGTTAAAAAAAAAATAACTTTAAATAATGACGATATCTATCACGTTTAGACCAAAAGTTATAAAACGTAAAATTGGTTTTATTTATCAAAATTACCGTTTTCATTTTCTTTTATTATATTATAAATCAAATCAATTGTCGTTTATATATGAGTCTGGTCTTGCCGGATATGGTTTGGGGCGAGCTCCCCCAAAGATGTTTTGTCATTAAGCCTTAGGGTACAATATATAGGATTTAGGAACATTTCCACAGATATTATCGTTCTGATTTAAATGATTCAGTTGGGTTATTTTGTTATAAGTCAAAATTAAAAAAAAATGTTTAATTTAGAAAACTAGTAGTATTTTTTTCGTTCCATAAGATTGTGGTTTTAAGTTTAATAGTATAATTGCCTTTTTTAAAATGGACCACTGTTTAAAAGCAAAAAAAAATTACATTTAAATGTCTATCTAAAATCGACTTTTTTTACTAACTGGCAAATCATTGTATTTTAATTATGTATCATCACGTAGATGTCGCTTTTCAAAAGATTTTTTAATGGTGATACCATATACAGGGTGTTGCTTTAAAAGGGCATTACGCTACACCTTAGGGTCGGGGGAAAGGACGCAAAGGGGGGCGGAGACCAACAAACTCCCACTACCACAATTTTCGTATAGGCGCATTAAAAATATTATAATATTTTTGGGGGTTTTTCCCAAAATTTGGGGTTGTATCGATGCGATGTTGTTTCCGATTAAGCCTACAGGAGATAATTTTTTTTCGGTAATTTTTTTTTACTTAAATGACATAAATTATACCCCTTTTTTTAAAGGGAAAAGGAAATAATCTATGCCTCTGCTGTAATGGATTTTGAAGTATGAGTCAACTTAAGAAAAATGGTATCTATACCTTAACCCCAAAATTTCTGTCAGTGACTCATTTAAACCGGCCACCCAACCGACGGAAGCGGCTAAAAAAAAAATAAAAACACTAGTAAATTTTTTTTTAAGCCTATGATATACTTTTCCGCTCAAATAACAGTGAACCGGCCAAAAGTTTCATCGCCACGTTGTCATAATTCGCAAGAATAAATCACCCCCAGCGATCGCACTTAAAATAGCACGCCAATATGTATTGAAATCATTGTTATCGGGAAGACAATAAAAGTGGCAACAAAATTCCTTAGTTTACAGCGAAGAGACTTGAAAATAAGCGTATCGAGGGGGTTTTCTTGCTGTTCGATTTTTTTATTTAGTTATTATTGATTATGGACATTTTTTTGTAAGTTTAAATTTTAATTTTTATACAGGGTATTTTCTAAATATTATAAATTTCTAATAATTTTAGAAAAAGATTTTTTTTTGTGCCAATTTCATAATAGTTTATCTTATTTAGTGTATATAATTGTATATAAAGATTTAGTGTTGTTAAGTGTTTTAATTCCCCTTAAACTATGAATATTAACCAACTTTTAACTAGTTATCCGCCTATAAAAAAAACTCAGTTAACGTTAAAAAAAGAAAAAGGGTTAAAAATGTTTACCATGGGATTCGGGAACGAAATCCAGAACTCCACTTTGGATGCTGCAGAGATATATGCAACTTTAACAAAAGTTAATTCGCGTACGGGGTTCCCCAGTTTTAAAAGGCAAAAAAAAAAAATAAAATTTTTAATTATGCGAACTGGAAAATGCGATTTTTTTTCTATTTTTTTTACACTTTTTTTTTTTCGATTGTTAAACATGAATCAGAAGCTGTGTTTTTGGCTGCCTCTTATAGTATTTAAAAAATAATAATTAAATTGTTTAATTCCATTTTACGACATATTCCTTTAAATTCTGTCATTTGCACAAAAAAAAAATTTAAAAAACTCATACTATGTTAATATTAAAAAAAAAACATTAAAAAAAGGGGGGAAAAAATTTAATTTTCAATAAAAAGTAGATAAAACTTTCGTCCGAATTCAACTCGAAATTCAAAAAGTTGACCTGTTAAAAAGGTTGTAAAAAGTTTTCTTTATGACATTTTTATAAGGTATGCGAACCTTGCTTCGCTCAAACCAATGTTTGATAAAAAAAATTCTGGGGGTGGTAATCCTAAATATGGAACACGAAAGACCCGAAATATTTATTGGATTCTACAAGCTGATGATCTCAGAGCTTTCGTGTTCCTTATATAGTGGATTTTTTTGATGAAGCAAAACGTGTGAATATCGTATTTAATATTGAGATTGCAAGATCGGTGGTGAATTGGCAAGTGGGTTTTAACTTGGATTGTCCATCTTTTTTGTTTTTTTCATTTTTTTTAATTTATGTTAAGACTAAAATTTTATTTTTTTTTTGTAGCAAAATAAAATCAGAGAAGGTAAAATTAAAGTAAAAAAATTTTTTTTTTGGAAAAACGTTAAAAAAAACGCCAAAAAAACTCAAATTTGTGTTCAAAAACCCCAAAAAAAGGGGTGGGAAAATTTTTAAACAAAAAAAATTTTTTTTTAATAAAAAACTACCAAAAATTAGGCTTTTACTAATTTAAAGGGTTGATGAAAATGTGAGAAAATAACTTTTGCTTGTAAAAAATATTTTCATGTTTTGACGAAATTTTATCATTTATTTTCTAAAATACATACGCCACTGGAATTGATTCCCCTGACCCCACACAACCGGGACACTCTAAAAGCGAGCGATGCGTCAACCAAATTTTGGACTTGAAGTATAAACATATCAATTTTAGGGTGACTTTCACTCAAGAAAATATTAAAAACTAAATCCAAATTTAAAAAACTATTACAACAGAAGCCTACATTTAAGTGTTGGCTTTCATATAGTTTTTGAAAATTATTGATACTTTACACCGTTTTTGAAAACACATTATGCCTCGAACTCCAAATTGGATCCACTTAAGAAAAATGCTACTTTACTATTAAACCCGAAAACACAATTGTCAATTGTTTTTTGCATTATTTAATAGCTAAGGACGTAAAAAATCTAACTAGTTCCTTTTTTTAAAAATAAAATAAAATTGAAATATAAGGTTATTAAAGGTGTCTTTTTTCCAATTGATTTTTTTATCGCCTGTAAAATCAATCAATCAAATTGTGCATAATTAAAATTGTCGATATCTGTAATGTATGAAAACCTTTGATTCATTACAGAATATCTCGTTCTTACAATAATTTTTAAAACCTTAACAATATAATTTAAAGTATTGGAAAATTAAAAAAAAAAAAACTAAGTTTTTTGTCCTAGGTTTTGTAAAAAAAGATTTTTTTAAATTTTTGTCGTTTATAAAGGTCTGTTTGTAATTAAGAAATAGTGAAAACAACCATTTTATTTTAAGTTTCCTTAAAAACAATGTTTCCCAAACTGTGTTCACACATCGTCGTTGTGGTTGGGCCCAGTAGGATCTTTTGGAACATGCGCTAGAGTTGCTGATTATCGGCAACTCTTGTTGCCACCATATGGAACGGGACCCGAAGCTAGGATGAACACAAGGCTTTAATTCAAGGTGTTAGCATACCGTGCTGATGAGTGAATGACACCCATGTGCCTTAAACAGGTGTCCAACGATGCCTCTGAGATACAGGGCGACCTCTCAGAGTATCTAGCCGTACTGCGGTAATGGGGGCTTTTCCCTGTGGTGGACTATTACTTCCCTAGCTCCAAACAGAAAGCGGACAACCGCTTTCATAGGAAAAAAAGTGACAAAGGTGCCATACACTGATAAATCCGTTTCGAGAGGTGCCTCTCAAGGTCACAAGCAGACAAAGGTGCGCCGACCGAAACGGGTGAATCCGTTTCGTAAGGTGCCCCTGAAGTCACCGGCGCACACAGGCGAAAATCGGGGAAAAGCCGGCCATAAATAGTAGTAGTGCTGATATGAATCACAAACATGTTTAATCGTAAGAAAATGTTAAAACTAAGATAACACGTTCATTTAAACATTTTTTAAAGCCCCCCTCCCCTTGGGTTCATTTATTGCATTACATAAGCGCTGTGTAAGTACCTATTTCCTTAAAAAAATAAAACTCTATGAAAAATGTTACTATTATTATTAGATTGTTATTATTTTAACAATTTAAGCAGTTAAGAGTTTAAAATTCATAATAAGAGCGTTTATTTCGGCTCGAATTGAAGTTGGATTGAGGCATTTAACAGAGAGAGAGGTAAACCATTTTAACAGAATTGTAGGATTGAGATAGTTAATCCTGCATTTTTTCCAAATTGACTTGCCTTTGTCACTGTTGAGTGCCTCAATCCGACTTCAATCTGCGCTGAAATAAACGCTTTTACTGAAAATTTTTGAAATAAAATCCAAAATGACAAGACTTTTGATATACCTGAGGTTAATAAAATTGCTTATTATAAATTAAATAAAGTTGTGATTTGTTTGTTTTTGTTCTATTTAATTTTATAACTAACTTTTGTGTGTAAAAATAAAAGCAATTTAAAATACATGTTAAGAGTAATATATTTAAGTATGTAAAGTATATACAGACCTCACTTAACAATAACTTTGTAATAATAATAAAGCCTAACCTATCTTAATAATTAAAATCAATCAATATCTTCACTATCACTTTCATCAGCAGAAACTGTTGGTTCATCAAAAAATGCCAAAACTTTTGAAGGGTACTGTTTAAGCTTTTTAGCAGATGATTTTTTCATATTGGAGATTAAAGGATCAGAAGATATTAAAAGATTACAAAATATATCCTCCATGTTTCGTTTTCTTGAAAACTTCCGTGCATGAAATTCTCTGAATCTTTTAATATCTTTATTTCTTGATTCCTGGGCTTCCTCGCCAAGTTTCCCAATTGGAACCATAAAATATGATATTATATCAGAACTGTGCATTAAGATTTTATGGACGGAAGTTGGCATATTGTACCACGGATACAATTCTACAAATTTTCTGGCCGTCTCATGACAGTAGTCCTTAAAACTATCAATTTTTATATGAAAACCACTAGAAATTGTTAATAAAATTACTCTGAATCTAAATATCAAATCTTGATCAATGCCTGTAATTTCCGAAGATTTAGCAGCATTCTCAAAAAAACGGCGAGCAGTGTTGCTCCAAAATTGAGACCGTAGCTTGAAGAATTGAATGTTAATTCTAAAAAACTACATTATCAATAGCTGTTTGGATTATAATTTATATTTTGAAACTACATGAATGATTGTTAAAACTGTTTCTTTAATTCTTAGTTCAATGTAGTATAAACAATATATTTTAATAAGATTTGGCCATTTAAAATTGGTCGCCATATTGAATTTTAAACCCATATGGCAATTTTTTTATTTCTCTATTTAATTTTCTATAAAATAATGTTTTTTTTATAAAAATTGATTTATTCTTTAAGTTAGTAGGAGAAAATTATTTGTTGCGTTTGGGATCTACATTTTATGCGAATTTGGACCCAGACCATAAATCTTTAAAAATATTTTCTCGTCAAGATCCAAATTATTATCGCAGCAACTTAAGATGGGATCTTACAAAGGACTTATTAAACAATAATTTAAAGCTAATTTAAATGCGGGAAATTACGAGAAATCATACTTTTACTTTAGCAAAAAGTGAAAAATTGAAATTAAAAAAAATTAATTGTTAACTTTTCAGAACACCAGTATAAAAAAACGTAAAGAAATATTTTAAATAAATATTATTTTTAATATTCTACTTACCACCAATAATAGGCCATAGTTACTTTACAAAATTTTCACCCACACTTTGCCGAAAAACTGAATATAAATTACTAATTTTCACAGGCGCTTTTGAATCACAATGAAATAGTCTCCACGAACATCAGCTTTCAACTAAAATATTTCTGCAAGTGACAAGACTAAAAATAAAAGGGTGATTGTTTATTATACCCAGGTAACTAGATAATGAAATTATACTCAGAATAGGCCTAATTGCAAGTTGGTATTTCCGATTTATGGCCGGGTTTTCCCCGAATTTTGCTTGTGTGCGGCGCCTGTTTCACGGGGAAGGGCTACTCCATCCTAAACAAACAGGTGCTTAGAAAGGGCTCCCTGAATCCAAACAGAAGGCGGACAGAACCGCCTTTATTAGAATGCATTGTGCTTGTGTCCGGTAGCGACACGAGTAAGAGGAGATGTAAGAACTCTCTCCCAATCTGGTATAAGATTTATTAGAAGTTCGATCCTTTTGGGAGAAATATAAAAAGGTGTGAGCCACAATAGACCGAGCGGTCGCGATGGAGGGCGTAAAAAGTCCACTTACTTTAAACCTACCTACCTACTTACCTACCTACCAATCATTATAGATTTTTTTTGTAACATATTAACAGATATTTGACTGCGCCATGACTTCTGGAATAACCTGTGGATTATTAAAATTAAAAAGCCAAAAGTACTGGCTATATCGCTCTACTCATAAAAGACCGTTTGTAGAGATTTTTAAAACCTACCAAATGGCTTATAAAAATTTTGATCCGACCATTTTTCACGAGAAAAGCCGGAAAAATTCTTAAAACGGAGTTTTTTCAAAAATTCGTATCTCTGTTAATTTTTAATATTTACTGATTTTTTGGAAAATGTTAGTCAATAGCAAATACTTTGAACTGCCGAAAGATAGAAATTGTCGCATTAATATTTTTTATTTAATCGCACTATGAACAAACTAGGCCCTTATTTTGCAAGTGCCGTAAATATTAGGTAATGATCCGATTTGATTTTTTAAAACGGCTTTTAAAAGTTGAAACTAGTATATCTCCCATTTTCATATAAGTTTGGAGAACATTGTGAAAAATGCTTGTGAACCTAGCGCGTCAAGCGAAAATTCGCGATACGCAGCCCGTCTCTCGCTTCTCCTTTGCTGCTGGGTGCCCTCTCCATGGTCGTCTCATTACGTCTCGGTCGCGAATTTTCGCTCGACGCGCTAGGTTCACAAGCATTTTTAACAATGTTCTCCAAACTTATATAAAAATGTGAGATATACAATTTGTAGCTTTTAAACTCAACTTTAAAAAGCCGTTTAAAAAATTAAAATCGGACCATTTGCCTAATATTCACAGCAGTTGCAAGATAAGGGCCTAATTTGTTTATAGTGCGATTAAATAAAAAGTATTTACGCGACAATTTTCATTTTTCGGTAGCTTAAATTATTTGTTAGTGACTATCATTTCCCAAAAAATCAGCCCTTAATATTGAAAACCAGCGGAGATACGAATTTTTGAAAAAAGGTCTGTTTAAAGTGTTTTTCCGGCTTTTCTCGGTGAAAAATGGCCAGATCGGGTTTTTTCAAAAACTATTTTGTAGGTTTTTGAATTCCCTACAAACGGTCTTTGATGAGTAAAGCGATATAGCCAGTTCTTTTGTTATATTAAAAAAAAAACGATAAAAAGGCCTTTTTTAAAAATTATTGTTTAAAAAAATTACCTGAAAAAAAATTGGTTGAATTTTTGATTTTAGTAATCTACACGTTATTCCGGAAGTCATGGCGCAGTCAGATATCTGTAAACATTAATTACAAAAATGACCTTTTTTTGCTATAATAATTGAACTAATTTGCAAGCATTGAGAACCCCTTACTTTTGGTAAAGTGTATTCGATCTGATTTCGAAAAGCGCTAGATTTGGAATCCATTCAAAACACTCACAAATTAAACTAAAATACAAAAAATATAATGATCCGTACTGGTACTAGTACCGGCCCGTTCAACAATCAATTTTTATTAGAGAGAGATGAGCGAGTTCGGCTCGGATGGAATCAATAAGACGAAGATAATAGATGTTGGTGGCAGTGCAATATTTTCGAGGGAAAATATAAACTCCTGTGAACCATTAAATTTAGATAGTGTAAATATTGAAAAATGTATAGAAATCTGTGGTATGTTTGTAGAAAACTTAAATATTTATATCTTAAATGTTTACAGATCTCCATCGGGACACTTTGCCACCTTTCTCTCAGAGCTGGAGGCAGTGTTGGGTAAGCTGGGGTGTAATAAGAGGATTGTGCTTTTGGGGGACTTCAATGTGCACTTTGATGTGGGGCGGACCAGGGCCTCAACTGAGGCGGTTCAGCTGTGTGACATGCTGGGAACTTTTGGCTTTAGAAAAACTATTTCAGACCCCACAAGATTAAATGCATGTCTTGATAACATATTTCTAAACTTTAATTCAAATTACACAACATCAGTCATTGAGACCAGCATCTCTGATCATAGGGCTCAACAAATTTGTCTAGAATTGCCAATAACTGAAACTAACTTTATTTCCTCGCAAAAAACATGCAGACCCGTAACACAAAAGGGTCTTAATAGCTTTTATAAGATAGTAGAAAGTAAATGTTTTAATTTTGTAAATAACAAAGATGTTAATATCGATACGAAGTTCAATAAGTTTATTGAAATTTTGCAAGATGCAGCAAACGTTGCTTTTCCTCAGAAAACTTACACAGTTCGATCAGATCAAGCAAATAATATTTCATGGTTTAATAATAATTTAAAAGAAATGCGTTCACATCTAAACTTTTTGTGTGAAGTAAGTCGCCAATATCCGACACCCTCAAATGTTTTTGAATTTAAAAAACACAAGAACCTATATAAAATGGCCATCAGACGATCAAAAACTATGGCCAATGAAAAAATTATTAGGGAATCGCGTAATCAAAGTAAAGCTATTTGGAACATCATAAATAAAAAATGTCAGAGAAAAAGACATGATACAAATACAGATGATATCACCCCGGATAAGTTTAATAATTATTTTTGTAGTATTGCGCAAAATATTATCAGTCAAATAAAAGATAAAAAAATTGATCCCCTAGAAAATTGTCAAAACATTCCATCACCTCAAAATACATTTACTTTTGGGACAGTTACCTATATTGAGCTACGGGGCATCCTCAATAGCATAAAAAACAAAAGTGGTTGTGATGTGTATGGGCTTAATGCAGCAATGATTAAAAAAATAAAAAATATTATCATCATTCCTCTTACCAAACTTATAAATGAAATGATTACAGCAAATATTTTTCCGAACATTTTAAAAGAAGCAATTGTACTACCAATCTTTAAACAGGGTGACAAAAATGAATGTAGTAATTATAGACCCATTTCAATATTACCTATAATATCTAAAATTATTGAAAAAGCTATGGCTGTTAAGATGGTGAGTTTTCTTGAGGAGAATAAATGTTTTAGTCTCTGCCAATTTGGCTTTAGAAAAAATCAAAACACTGTCAAGGCAATTTTAAATCTAGTATCAAAAATACTACAGTACTGTTCTGTGACCTCAGTAAAGCTTTTGACTGTGTGTCGCACAGCATTCTGCTTCAAAAACTTAAATATTATAATTTTCAGGACGACTCTATTGAGTTAATCAGATCATATCTGGAGAATAGAGTGCAAAGGGTGAGGGGTGTGGTAGGTTTATCAGCGAGGAGGGCTGTCACCATAGGTGTCCCTCAGGGCTCAGTTCTAGGACCCATCTTATTTTTGTTATATATTAATGACCTTCCTTATCAACAACGGGCAAGGTGTGACTATACACTCTTCGCTGATGATACTGCTATTTCTCTTACTTCAGAAACTCTAGACGAAGCGAGGCAGGAGCTGTGTGACGCGCAGTCGGGTGCTGAGGACTGGTTCAGTGCCAATAGGCTGCTTTTGAACCACTCAAAAACAAAAAAAATATTTTTGCTTTGAGGGAGGTTGGAAATGAAAATGACAGCTGTCCCCGGATTAAATTTTTAGGAGTCATACTGGATCCCAAGCTAAAATGGGATGCCCACATAGATTATGTGTCAAGTCGGCTCAGGAGTGGCTTGTTTGCGCTGCGAAATTTGTCCCGGTGTATTGGAACAACTACCTTGAAAATAGCATACTTTGCTCTGTTCCACTCTGTTATGACATATGCATTGTTGGCATGGGGACATTCCCCACAAGCTGCCAGAGTGTTCGGATTACAGAGAAAGGCTATAAGAGTCATATGTGGCTTAGGATTTAGAGAGGATTGTCGAGACGCTTTCTTGCGCCTGGGTATACTAACATTACCATCAGTGTACATATTCGAAAATCTTCTCCACATAAAGTGCAATGAGGGTACATACAGAGTGCACAGTGGAGTCCACGAGCATGATACTCGAAACAGAAAAGATCTTGTCCCTGCATACCATCGTTTAACGAGGTGTCAGGATGGTCCTGGCTACTTGGCTATAAAATTCTTTAATAAATTGCCCAGCAATATAAGAACATTGGATTTACCAAGATTTAGAGCTACAGTAGGAAGTCTTTTGTTAAGAAGGGCTTTTTATAGTCATAATGAGTTCTTAACTGCAAACTTTACCACAGAAAAGTAGGGTAATATTTTTCAAATTTAGTTTGTTAAATATGTATTCTATTTTATTTTATTTTAATTTACATAAATTGACCCTTTGTTATATCTGTGATTTTACTGTATTTGTGAGATAGACATTTTATTTTGATTTTAAACTACATAAAATTGTACCTCTCCTATGACTGTGATAATAATTGTTCTAATTGTTTAAGATTTACTGTGATATGATGTTTTATACAACATTTATGTACTTTGTTTGTTGACGAATGTGAATACTGTAATTGTATATTTGACATGAATAAATTATCTTTATCTTTATCTTTATCTTTATGTTCATCT